>PVKS010004122.1:0-45884 GCA_004027875.1 Aplodontia rufa
CTATAGTAAATTGAGCTGCTATAAACATTGATGAAGCCACATCACTATAATACGCTGATTCTAAATCTTTTGGGAAAATTCCCAGGAGTGGGATAGCTGGGTCGTAAGGTGGTTCCATCCTTAATTTTTTGAGGATTCTCCATACTGCTTTCCATAGTGGCTGAACCAGTTTGCAGTCCCACCAGCAGTGTAGTAGTGTAGAACATAAATTCTTAAGATATTGTTTCATTTGTGAGAAATGGGTTGGTAAAGGGAGGGGAAAGTAGCAGTAATTAAATCTTAAACATCAACAGAAATACCAAAGGGGGAAGAAAAGGAAATAGAACAGAGAAGTTTAAAAACATGTCATATAAAAACTAACATAAACACATTCCAATCACATCTACCACAATAACAAGCCTTGGGTTTCATTACTTTTCTCAGGGAAAAGTAAGCACCTCCAGTGAACTTATGAAAAACAAATTGAAATAGAACACAGACTTTTTAAAAAATTATTTAAGGATACCAGTGCTTTTGGTAAAACCTGCCAAACCAAAAGTCCTTATCATCACAGTTACTGAACTAAAGAGAGATAAGAAAGTAAGCAAGGTTCAAGAAATAGCATGTGCATTATGGTGAATTTTACTGAATTTTGGTTACTTTGGTAACAACAGCCACATGAACCAGCTTATGTCAACCTTTTGTCTTTACCCTATTTATTACCCATTCCTAAACTGAAATAATCTTTTTTCTTCATTTTATCAGTACTTTCCTACTGATAAAATTATGCACAAACCTGAACTACCAAAGTCTTTCATTTATGCAAAGAAATGGAATGAAATTGAATAGAAAGGGAAATAGCTAATTTAGATTGTGAATTTAAGATCTCCCAGGCTTTGCTTTCAGGTAAAAACATTCCAAAATGGTATCATACTAGCAGTTACTCCTGGAGAAAAAAAAAAAGTTCTTCCTGATTTTCTGCTTTCTGTCCCCCTCCCTATTTCATCTCTCTTGCTAGATGCAAACTGGAAATAATAGAAAGACAGCCGCAAAGGTTTTTGATATTACCCACCTTAGATTTAAATTTTAGCTGCTCTTTTCTTTCTTTTTCTGTTTGTTTTTTTTTTTTCCTTAAGAGAAAGCATTAATTTTTTTCATCTGGTGTTTGTTTTTCCCTTATTTATTTGTGTATGTGGTGCTGGGGATTGAACCCAGGACCTTGCGCATGCCAGACTACCTGTTCTATTCTTACTTACTAGCTTAGTGAATTATGGAAAAATAATTTAAGGAGGAGAAAACAAAAAGAGCGGTCGCTCTTTCTTCTGAAATCTTTTTAAAATGCCAGATTCCCTATAGTTATCCTGCCATGTTGTAAGTAGCAAGAGTCCTCTCTGGACATTGTAGCACCAAATCAAGGTCATGTTAGCTGCACCTGCTAATCATTCAGGTTAACACCATAGTACAATGTTTTTGGTTGACTTTCTACAATCCCCAAAGGCTATCTCAAATCTATTTTCTCAAATCTCTGAATCCCACTTCTATTTCTCTTATTGTTCCCTGCTCCACATAGAAAACTCTCAGTATGTGCACTGTCTTCTCACCATCCTACTGTCCCTGAAGAAAAAGAATGTCTTTCCCCAAACTAATCTCACACTCCCACTCATGCCCTACCTCTTCCAGTATTGTGCCCTATATGTTTTATCCTCGTTCTTTCTTGCTTATTCTTTTTCCTTTTCTCCAAATAAGCTTCAGTTTTATTTATCCTGATTATTTTCCTGGGCCTGGATAATCTCTGATATTACTCTCGTAATATATATCTATGTCTGTCTCTCTTTCCTTCCCTAGTTTCTTTAAAGCAAGCTTTTGCAGGTTATCTCCATTTATTTATTCCTACTGATAATCTGCTATATGGAAAGACAAGGCCTTTTATTGATCCTCATTTCTCTTTACTTATCTACAACACTGTACATTACTAGCCATCCTAACTTTGCAAAAACAAACTTTCTCAGTTCAAAGCACTGTGTTACCTTATTTTCCTTCCTACCTTTCTGATAACATTTTCCCTTTCTTTTAACCCTACTATCTCCTTTCACCCATTAACTGCTGTGTTGCTCCACACCACCATCCTCAATCCTTTTTCTTCCTTTCTATATATTCTTCTCTGTGATCTTAATCCACCAGCACAGCTTTTACTATCCTTTCCATGTAAATGAATTACAAATAAGAGCTGCTAAAATGACTGCTGCAGTTTTCTAGATAAGAAAACCAGGACTTTTAGGGAATTTGCCCAAAATCTCGAGGACTAGGAAGTGGACCAGTCAGGTCTTGAACCCTGGCAATCTTACTTCAGAACTGATGCTAGCAACTTCTGTAGCACACTGTACTGCCTTTGGAGTCCCTTTTTCAAAGACCATACCTAATGTCAAGGCTCTTTTAGATATCTCAATCTGAATATACTACTTGTACTTCAAATACATTTCACTTTCCGTCACCGAAATGAGCTCTTGATTCTCACTTCTCCATTTGCTATTTAAAAATTATACTTCTCTCTGACTCAACCTTGAACCCTCACTAGCTCGGGATCTCAGAATCTCAATATCTCTCACACTTTACGCCAATCCATCCTAATTTATTCACTTCTGGCAAGCAAGGTCTTAAAAGTCTTCCTTAATGTGCCTCCAATATATTTAAGGCACCATTCTCAACTTAGCAAAGATCTATACACAGTTTTAGCTTTTGTTTCCCTATTTTCCATTCAAATTCTCTCTCATTTGCCCTAACAGGCATTTCTGGTTTGTCTTTTAACACTGTGTGCTTTCCTGCACCCAGGTGTCTTTGTTCCTCTTTCCTCCTTCCATTCAACTTAGCTTCTTATTTCTCAATGTTACTTTCTTGCTTCCTAAACTGTTACTAACAAGTACACTGAATTCTCACAATACTTTGTTCTGGTACTCATCTTTATCCCCTCTACGATTACCTATTTATGTCACCTACTTGCAAAAAACCAGGGGGTAAGTTTTGTGGGGGTGTCAGGGAACTGGACATATTTTATTATTTTCATGCCTGTACCTCAGCATCTTGCTTTTCAAATATTTTTGGGTTTTGTGTTTGTTTGTTTGGTTTGGTTTTTTGTTTTTTCAGTACTGGAAATTAACCAAGGACTTTGTCCATGATAGGCAAGCCCTTAACCACTGAGTTACACTGTTCCTCTAATCCATTTTTATTTTTGAGGCAGGATCTCCCTAAGTTGACCAGGCTGAACTTGACCTTGCAGTTTTCCTGCCTCAGCCTCCCTGGTAGCTGGAATTACAGGCTCACACTTTGCTTTTGGTAGAAATAATGCAAATGGTTTTCTTCTGATATCTTTTAGATAAAATGCTAACCCTGCTTTCTTTTCTCATTAATAGTATATATAGGCTATCATATTCCTCACTATTAAATGTTAAGTTCTCAAAGATACATAATCCTCCAGAGGAAAAATGAGGCAGGTTTTATTTTCTTGGCAATAAAGTAGGGCATTAAAAAAATTGATCATTTTTATGTAAAAACAGTCACTGAACCACAGGCCTAGTTAAATTCTAGTCCAGGTAATTCACTCCTATTCCCCTAATCCATGTACCATCTCCTTGGGTAGGTAATGTGCCTCCTCTGTTCCTAGTGCAGGAAGGAACGGGACCTGTTCTACGAAACAGCTGCAACATGCTACCAGGGGATGGTAGGGCTTATGGCAGCACGCATGGGAATCCCTGAGTGTCAATTACCCACCATCCAGAAGTACTGTGGAACTCAACTGGGGAATCTCATAAGAGCCTTGAATAAAAGATGCTAAATAAGCATTAGTCTGAGCCACGGGAATTTCTCAAAGACTTGTTTCTCACTTCCTCCATCCCTTTTTCCACTAAGCTTATTATAGAATAAGACAATGTGAATAAATCATTTACATGCAGGGTAGAGGAGAAATTATACTCTCAAAGCTAAGTACTATTTTTAAAACTGACCTTGTATGGGTTCACTGTATATTTCTAATACTGGTATTTCTAAATTTAGGTTTATATGGTTTGGATTATTTCAAAATATGTACCTGAAAGCCTCCTACCTATAACTTTTAAAGTTTTTAAAAGGTCATCAAGTATTAATTCTACTTTAAAAACCATTATTATTTTAAAAGATAAACTACCTCAGTGATCCTTCAGCCATCCCTATTCATGCCTTAGTGCCATCTTTTTATTTTGTCACTGGAAGATTACAGATATGATGATTATTAGCACTAAGTGGAGGATATGGTGCCATAGGTAATCCAATAACTGGTTCTCTGCCAGTACAAGACTTTATATATTTTTTTCTTTCAGACAGACTTAAACAGGGTTAACAGTTAAATTTTATTTTGTCTTATCTGAATTGTACAGATGCACAGGGAGCAAGGGGCAAAGCTAACCTAAAGAAAGTTTTTTTCCCAAAACTAATTTGTAGAATTCAAGAAAAGTAGGTCTCAATCCTATTTATAGGAGGCAAACAGTTCTCCTTGACAGCTTTTTTTTTCTTCTTTAATTCGGCTAGAATAAAAAATGGCATGATATCAAGAGATCTAAATTCATAGAACAGGAGTACACTTTGACCCTCAAATTCTCCTTGTGATCTGAAATTAGAATTTTCTGAACCTATTTCCTAATAACCATACCAACTTAGACTATTTTTTAAGTTAATAAAAGGCTTTCTGCTCTGCTCCCAAACCTCCTACTGCCACCTCAAAAAAATTAAAAATTAAAAATTCTACTACAAATGATATATTTACAGTGAGTAAAGTAATGATCTTTTTTTCCTTTAAACTATAAATATTAGATCTTCATGCTAATAAAACTGTGGAGCGCTTACATATTAAATTTTTTATTGCTACTAAGATACTTTTAAAAATAAAAAAATGTACTGCTGACCCTAGCTAGAGGGATTAATATTTAAATTGAAGTTATCTACTAAGCAAATAAAAGATTTTTCCATTGTTTAAGTGATTAAATAAAGAAGTGACTATTTTCCAACCACAAGTTTGTGCTAAGTTAAAAAGTATATTATAGAATTACTCTAGCAGTATAATTCTGTGCTTTTCTTATAAAATAAAAATAAAAGGGGGAGGCAATGGTTGGGTACAGTGCATGCAAATGTAACTGCTAAAAGTTCTACATCCTGAAATACGTATTTTTAAATCGTTAAGTACTACAGTTTAGCAGTGATTTATTCCTCCAACTATTCAATAAATATCTGTGAAGGGTACCAGGCACTATTCTAGACACAGACACTGAGGCAGTAAATGTCAGTATCATATTTAGATATTTTATTTTTAATTTTGAAAAAAGTCTAAAATGCATTTTAAAAATAGTTATTAATCCAATATTGCAACTGCAGAGACTAGATTTTTTGGTTTACAAATGCAAACAGGATTCTCTAGGGCACATTTATAATATTAGTAACTAAATACCTGCTAGTCCTTTATTTTCCACTTACTCATTTTTTTATTCTGCTCTGAGACAAAATAAAACAAAATGAGGGGTTGATAAGAAGTTATTCCTCTTTTATCAGCTGTTCATCCTTAAATTACTCCATGATAGAAAATCCCAGGATTCACCTTATTAATATTTTCTAACAGATCTTGTCACACTTAATGATTCCATGAAAGAAAAAAATCCATTTATTTTCATCAGTTCTTGAATGCTTTCATAAAACTACACATAGTAAGTTGATCACCAAGGGTTAGGAAGTATTTCTATCAAGTTCACTCTATTGGCACTTTCCAATTTGATTACTTCTGAACACTTTTTCATAATAAGTTATTAACTAGTTTTTTTTCATCTATCTCTAAATTCAAAACTGATTATTTTCAAAACCCAGTGCAGATATCACTTCCTCCATGAAGTGGTCCTGACCCTTTACCAACTCAATAGTTGTCTCCTTATGCCTTAGAACTTAGTACACCTTCTCACTGTGACACTTATCAACCTGGGTGGTAATTTAGTTGACTCCACATCTGTTCACCTTGAAAGGACTTTACCTTTGTGGCTTTATTTATCCAGTACCTAGTACAGAGACTAGGACATGGTAAGTAAGCATTTTTTACTTAATTTAAATTGAAATTTAGAAACTAATTCCTCAAAATTCATTTTCAGTATTGTACTACACCAACTCAATAGTCGTCTCCTTATGCCTTAGAACTTAGTACACCTTCTCACTGTGACACTTAATCAACCTGGGTGGTAATTTAGTTGACTCCACATCTGTTCGCCTTGAAAGGACTTTCTTTTACCTTTGTGGCTTTATTTATCCAGTACCTAGTACAGAGACTAGGACATGGTAAGTAAGCATTTTTTACTTAATTTAAATTGAAATTTAGAAACTAATTCCTCAAAATTCATTTTCAGTATTGTACTATACTTCAATGTCAATGGTAGAAATATTAAAAACTGGGAAGAGGCAATTGAACAATTGATAATATTCAATTCTGGAACTCTTTAGTTCTCCTCTATGAATATTTCCTAAGAAAAGAAAAAAGTATGAAAAACTTTTGCAAAACGATGTTTAAAGTTATATCAGCTATCATAACAAAGACAAAATTTTTTTTAAAAAAGAAAATCTTATGATACTAAAATAAATAATTAGTTGGTGTTCTCTGTGAAGAACAATTGAGTTCAGCACTTAAAGTATCCAGACACTTGGGAAGCTGAGGTAGGAGGATCCCAAGTACAAGGTCAAGCTCGGCAACTTAGCAAGGTTCAAAAGGGCTTGGGATGTGGTACCATGGTTAAGCACCTCTGGCTTCAGTTAAAAAAAAAAAGAAAGAAAGAAAGAAAGAAAGAAAGAAAAATATATGAAGAATTTGTAGTAAGGGTTTTTTATAATTTTAAATAAAAGAACAGGACAAAAAATTGTAGATTTTAGTCCAGTACACAAGCAAATCAAAAAAGAAAAAAAAATATGGCAAAATCTTAACAGTGCTTGTTTAGGGAAACCGAAAAAAGAACATGAATAGTTCCTATTTTTACCATATTTCCCCAAATTCTATAATTAGAATAAACATTTCATCACATATTTAATTTTTAATACTCTTATAGAAATTGGTAATAAATATTTATTTCTAAGGTATGTCCAAAGTATATCACTCTCTCTCTCTGGACCTAACACATATTATAACATAGTTTTAAAAATAAAACCATGTGAAATTTAGCTTATTAAAATAATAAGAGAGTCATCATGGAAAAAGCTTCTACAAAATGGCCCGAAAGTTCATATGCACTAATTTTCCAAATTATTTCTGCCACCGTGATCACAGCCATTAACCCACAATTTAAAATATGATTGGGATGCTTTTATGAAAATAATATTTTCAACTACATAATATATATTACAATATAATATATAATTTCTATCATAGTATATTAGAAATATATCTCCAGTTTATATATGTATGTGTGTACTTGTATGTGTATATATACACATAAATCTATGTATATATTGCAGTATACAGTTCTTAGCATCTTGCAACGTATCACAAAAGAAAAATTCCCTTGAAGAGGGAACACAAATAAGTGCTATTCAACAGCATTCTGTTTTATGGGCCTCTGAGCAAAACAAGTAAATTTCCTTTCACCAAATTTCTGAATTGACATAAATATCTGTAACAGTTAGCCACTAGCTGCCTTTACCAAAAAAAATTTTTTGAACGATCTCTAAGCAAACAGCATCCATGATTTGTGCATTCAAAATTCTGTAAAGGATCAGCAAAACGTTTTTTTAAAAATGAGCTTTGTCAAATATAAAACATAAATAACAACTTACATCTATAGAAAGGATCAAACAATTTAAACACCACACATGCTAAAATAATGTAATGATGACATGAGC
This sequence comes from Aplodontia rufa, assembly GCA_004027875.1. Lineage (NCBI taxonomy): Eukaryota > Metazoa > Chordata > Mammalia > Rodentia > Aplodontiidae > Aplodontia > Aplodontia rufa. The sequence goes on from PVKS010004122.1 coordinate 7,867, forward strand.
CTGGCATTATGGAAACGGTGCTGATAGACACACACACCACAAAAATGCTACTCCTTATTAATGACATATAGTAAAAAGGAGAAAAACAAAAAAAGCAATGAGAATTTACAAGTAGTTGCTCAAAAATTACTGAATCATACAAAACTCTAAAAAAAGCAGAATTAGTCATCAGGGAACTTATGAATGAGCAACTAAATGATGGAGTTAATATATGCCATTTGACATTGACCCTCAGCTCAATTTTCATTTACTTTACCTGTCATAGGTCTCTTTTTGAAGAACGTCTATTTCAGGAGAAAGCATCCTATATAGAATCACTCACTCATTCACTTGTCCACTCATTAAACACTTACAATTGTTTGAAATATTGTAATTACTGTGCCAGGCAACACCAACCATAAGAAATGTCTACAAGATGGGCTCAGTGGTGCACTCCAGCAATCCTGATGACTCAAGAGGCTGAGGCAGGAGGATTCGAAGTTTGCAGCCCGCCAGAGCCACTTAGCAAGACCCTGTCTCAAAATAAAAAAATAAAATAAAAAGGGCTAAGGGACTGCAGCACCCCTGAGTTCAATTCCTAGTATCACCAAAAAAGAAAAAAGAAAGAATATACACAAGACACCTTATATAACTGCATCAGATATAACTAAAAGATATATATACAATTGCAATACAAGAGGAGAAATGTAATAAGCTCCATAAGAAACTTGAAAGAGCTATTTAGAAGGCAAAGGATAAAAAAATAACATTAAAAAAAAAGACACCTGGCTAGAGAGGCTAGAGATGGGAATATGGGAAGACTAGGTGAGGAAGTTGAAGATTGCTTCATGGAGGAGACAGCACCTGAATTCCATCTTACAGGAGGAAGGATTTCAAGATGACTAGGTATGTTCACATTCTATTGGGAAGGTAGAACAGGAACTTTCTCTGAATATGCTGCCTACTTTTTTGAGAACCATTTCTCCCTTTTCTCTTAAGTTATTCAAAACCTCTTTCCGGAAATCCCTGTAACACAATCTCCATGAGCCCATACCTACATGTTCTCAGAATGCCTCATGCATACCTTGTTACAGCCCAGACTAGCTCCACAGTATTTGCCAGGCTGACTGCCACTCTAAATACTTGAAGACAGAATTGCTATCTTTCACCTCTGTATTCCTAGAACTCATCAAGAAGCAGGGTGGTACTGAAAGGTATAAAGATGAACTGAATAAATATATAAAAAATGTGATAACTATCATCCTGTTTAAGAAACTATTTAAAAGAGTTGAAGCAAGAAGGGAAGAGAGCTCAAATTGGGATGGAAAAGTGAAAAACAAGAAAGAGATGGAAACTGTTTTGAGATGGGGTAAGGAAAAAAAAGAAATCAAGTGTAACTGAAAAGTCTGGAAAATTATAAAACCATTCACAGAAGGGAAAAGTTGGTGAGTCCACTGGGGACATGCAGAGTTAAAAGCTATATTACTAATGAATATACCTCAGCAGATTAACTCCAAATACCACAGAAATATTTATTTCCTCATCAAAAAATCAAATTATAATTTAACAGGTAATGGGATAATGTGGCATTTCCAAACTCTCCATAACTTCTTTATAAGATAGGATGAAAAACTGATAAAATTTCAATTACTATATTTACATTTAATAAGTTAGTTTTACATCAGTTATTCTTTCTTTATTTCAATGTATATACACACCCATCATTAATGAAATTTCTTCAAAAAGACATAGGAAGAAAACAGTTTCTTATTAAAAAATTCCAAATTTAAGCCTTCCCTCAACTTTAAGGGAGAAGGCAATGCAATATACTAATACCTAAGAAGCAATGCCTTATGTTCAATGAGATTACAATATGCAACACAAAATAAAATTTATAAATTGTATAGATTTTTCTATTGATCAACTAAGATCTGCCAGTTAATTTAAAAAAAAAAAAACCTCAGGGTATAGAGAAATAGAGAGAGGTAGAAACTGAAACAGGGATGGTGATTAACTCTTGGAAGGAGACAAGGGGTGAGGATCAGCACGGAGCACACAGGTAGCTTCAAAAGTAAGAGGAAACATCCTAGTTGAATGAAGATTTACTGGGTAGTTGATTATTGTTTTAAAACTGAATATATATAATTGCATATATCAAATTTTATGTAATAAAAGTTTTATAATCCCTGTTATCAATCAAAAAAGATTAAGTGGACAGGAATATTATATTACAGTATTTCATCTGTTTACCTAAACACTACTTTGACACCTAAGAGAGTTAATTTTCCAATATATATGAAACCTGATAATTTTACATTTTTTATTTGCTACTTTTTTATGAATTTGACAAATTCAATACTGTTGATCAAGGTGAAACCACAAAAACATCAAAAAATTGTCTTCTATTAACTGGTTAAATAAGATGAACCAAAGGAGTAGAATGGCTTTCTGTGTAGGTTTCTTGGGGCTTTGTTTAAAGGGTAGAGTTTTTCAGAAGTCATAATAAGTGAATCATTTAGAAGTAATCCTAAAAATTTATTGTATGGTGAAATAATCCATTAATGAAGTTAGTTTACCAAAACACTTTTCTGCAATCATTTTCCTACCATTTTGATAACATATTTCACTATTTTCTTTCTAGACTATACCATATGGAGGCTGTCTGAATCCTCAGTCTGATCTTTCATTACTACAGCAAAGAAAATACTCTTCTCTCACAAGTTGCAACTTCCAAGTAGAAGTAGTACTCAATTTCCTAGTTGCAATGGAAATATAAAGGAGTGTAAGACATAGTCCTTTTTCAAGAAGGAACCTTTAAATATTGATTTCTCCAATTAGATTCAAATTGCTAAATCAATAATGTATAATTAGAACAACTTGATTCATCTATAGAGTATCAATTTTACTTCTAATTCAAGCTAAATAACCACAAAGTTGAAAAAGTATAAGAAGTTCTTTATTACCTGGCTTCCAAACAAAACCAACCTAGAGTAAGTTCTTGACATTCCCTATTAAAGCACCAACAAAGATTACTTAGGGATACACATTAATTTTGTGTACATGGTCAAACAGTTTTATAGTCCTGATTCATGTTCCACTAACATTACCAATTTAAAAATTATTAGGACTAGTAAAAGAAAAATAATGAAATGATTTAACTGCTTTATAAAGTTTTATAAAAACATAAAATTCCCTGGCAATGGGATAGAGATAAAATAAGCTTGTAACATCATACATTATTTCAAGCTTATATTGTAATTTATTATGTTTTATAAAAACCTGTGGCATATTAGACCATGGAATAATAAGTGGCTTTTAAGGATACACTGAAATACACTGAAAGATGAACATCAAGAAGTCATTATTACCACCAGGAGGCTTTAAAATGCAAAATAAATAACACAGAATATTTCTAAAGACATCTACCATCAGAACTATCTATTAGATTCTGAACAGAAATCACAACCCTTCATGGACTTTATGCCATATGAAAACAGCTTAAGTTCTGAACATGTGCAAACAGAATATCAAATTAGCATTTGCCAAGTATTCACCTAAATGAGATTAAAATGATATAATTTCTAATTCTCATGGAGAAAATATGGGGAAAATTATATCACTGTTCAGCATTTGCTAAAAATGATATCCCCCTAAAAAATTATTTGTCCCCGAAAAAGCTCCTCAGAAGACAGAAATTACATATAAAATATATGTTTGAGATTTTCTACACTATTTTTAGAAAGAGGTCAAGTAATAACAATAAGCTTAGTTAACCTACTTGTTTAGTAATACTAATAATGAATGTTCTATGCACATTCAAGCTAATGAAAAAGGAAAGAAATTCTTCAACAGACAGAGAGTCTCCCAAATATGGAGTGTGTGACTAACAGCTGAGAGGAAATTCAACTGAAACTGTCTGCTGGAGATCCATTAAAACCTAGGCGCAAAAAAATGCCTGGGTGACAGTAAGAGTTGGATGTGCAAATTTGTGCAGGAATGTAGCCAAATTTTTGCAGTTCTCTCATAGTCTTAGATGTACTCACAAATGGTCCTTTCTTTTTCAATTATAATGTTACATCTAAAGAACATTAGTTGAGATGGAAAACCTGACTGGTCTTCTAGCCAACTAGGATTAAGGTTTGAATTTATAAAGCCATGGAATTTCAAATAATGCAAACCAAAAATTACACAAAAAATTCCATGTTCCACAAAACTTTCTAATGTACCTCCAAAACACCAGTACTGTAGAAAAAATAACCATACTGTTTTTGCACTTCATTCTACAATTGACTTTGAATATGTTTGTCATTTAAAAAATTTTTCTACAAAAACATTTTTTGGATCATATATGTTCTGTGAAGGAAATATTATTAAAAGAGAATTTGTATTTCAAAGCTTGTGTTACCAATACATTACTTTATACATTTCTTTATGTTCTGTCTTTGCTCGTTCTTTGGAGTAAATTAAGTACTAGATCCTTTTTTTTTTTAAGAGAGTGCGAGGGAAAGAGTGAGAGAGAGGGAGAGAGAATCAATTTTTATTTATATTTTCATCTGGCCTTTGTTTCTCCAACACTTAGTATGTGGGGTTAGGATTTGAACCCAGGTCCTCACACATGCTAGAAAAGTACTCCAACTGCTGAGCCACTATTCCAGCCCAGTACTTAACTCCTTTACAGATTATATAACCACATTTTATTCTAGTCAAATGGTACTGGGTCCCTTATTTGTTTTTGAGTTATATGTTTTGAATGTTTTATAAAAAAAAATGAAAACATGGCATTTTCCTTAGAGAGTTTATAATTTAATACGGGGATAGGTCAGACAAATGCATGTTACAAAGTACAGGTATTCTATTACCAGCTCTAATTGTGTGACAATACCAAATAAAGTTGTTGATCATTTTATAGGAAAAGTACTGCAATTTTTTATGAAGTGATAATAGGTAAAATTGGCACAGCACTGTGCAATTAAAGAAGTGATTCTCACAAATGTCACTGAATCTTCAAAACACCCCATGAGACCCTGTGGATATGTTTTCCCATTTTACTGATGAAGAACCTGAGATCCATAAAAGGTACATGATTGAACCAAAGATATGTACCAAGCAATACAGCCAAGATTCAAATTGAGCTCTCATGGCTAAATCAAATTGGCCACTAATTCTTCCATATAAGTAATCTAATTTGATCATTACAACAACCCTATTAGAGTACGGTGGCAGCTAATATTCACTGAATGCAGATTATGTGGCAGATCCTATTGTTCTACACTGCAGTAGTTCATTTGTTGCACAGGAAACCGTATAAGAAATATGTATTACCCCATTTTACAGGTAAAAAAAAAAAAAAAGAAGAAAGAAAAAGAAAAACAGAAAAAGAAAAAAACTGAAGTTCAAAGAAAAGAGGGCAAAGTGCCCAAGACCACACAGCCAGCAGGAGGTATAAGAATCAGAATTCAACCCAGAACATTTGGGTCCAGCACCGATGACACTCTTGACCTGCTCATTCTTAAGGAGGTTAACATAAAACTGGTTAAGAAACTTGTCCAAAGTCTCAAGGAAAAAAAATGCAGAGGAAGAATGTGAAGAATTTCTTCTAAGTCTTCACCCTAGCTATTTTTCAAAATATAGTGGAATAATCAGAATCATTAAACCCAAAAAGAGCAAGAAGGCTTGGGGTGTAGATGGTTTTTTGAAGCATAGTATGAGAGCAGCAAGGGACACTGGGAAAGTGCCAGGGAGAAGAAATTCCATCAGGCTAATCAGTCGAGGAAAGACTTATCTTCCATACATTGAAGGCAAAAGAGAGCAAAACATGTTAGCAGGGACAAGTGTATTTGTCATTCTGATGTAGGATTAGGTATCAGTGTGGATGAAGAGGGATTACTCTAAACAAATTAGTAAAAGTGAAGCACTACACTGAGTTGATTTGAGAGAAATTTTAAAGCCACCAAAAGATTTGGAATAGGTGTTAACATGGCTTCAAAACAAGTGATACTCCACCACTGTCAAAATAATATAATCCTGCACACCAGAAGAAATAATATAATCACCAACAAAATCAGTTCCTCTTTATTCTTATTTTTCTTTTTTTCTAAAACAGCATTTATAGTACAGCAACTCTTTTTTCATTGTTAAAACCTTACTATGGAGTAGATACTAAGGGGGAACAAAATTAGTATAACATGCTTCTCATTTACCATGATCCTATGATGATAGTTACTTTAGCATACAGATCTTCCTCAAAATCACATTAAAATCAGATAAAGCAACTTACAACAAAACTTAATTAAAATGAATAAACTGAAAAGCCAAACTAAACTTAAAAATGCATGTTAAAAGTAGAATTCACAATAAATTAAACAAAAAGCCATCAGAGCACAGCACAAAGATACAGAACAATACCGGGACACTAGTAAGAAACACTTTTGAAAAGGCATATTAAATAAGGAAAACTAACTGTAGTTTTCTTCTCTCATTACTTAAAATAAACCAGGACACTGATATGAACTTACACTATGCTATTTTGTTCATTTTAATTTAATTTTTATTTCATCACACCATAAATTCCCATGGAAATACCTCAGACTCGTGCCCACAATAATTGGAATGCCTAACATTTCAGTGTAAGTACTTGTGCAAGAGTTTAACAAAATAACAAGAATGCAGTGAGATTCCTCCAAGTTTTCTGCTCCTGTCAACAGCTATGTTATAGTTATGAAATTATCTCTGCAACTATAAACTGCATGTGTAAAATATATTAAAGAATCCCAACTGAAGCCTCTAGGCAGAAGACCAAATAGAGGTCTAAACTACCCACAGTTGTATCAAAATCAAGCTGAACTTCCTAGGTCATAACAATCATGATTTTTTTCTCCTGAAGCCATCACTGTTAAATATACCTTGATGAATTAAGTTCAAGTGTAACTACAATTGAAATATATGATTCAACTGAGCTATGACCTATTTTTCCTCTCAAAAGCAAAAGGGAATTATGACAGTTGTGAGATATTTTTCCATTCCAGGATCGTTCTAAAAGTTACTGTACACTACAGTTAAAAGTAAAATGTACTTACTGACATTTATTTTACAAAATAGTTAATTATTATTACTTATAACAGAATAACAATGACCTATTAAATAATAATAATTATATTTGGACATTTATCTTTAAATTGTACAGACCAAGAGGCATTTAGGAAGGAAATAATATCAGTATGTAATATAATACCTACATCTAAAATTCAATTGTAACTACATGATATATTTACTCACAAGAAAATCAACAAACAAAATGACAGATACAAAAATCAACACATATGTGTGGTTAAAAATACCTACCCCTAGCAGAAAGCTTTTTGGTGTTGATAATTTTGGCAGCATACTCTTGTCCAGTAGGGATTTTCATACATCTTCTCACCACTGAGAATGCCCCCCTGGAAAGCAATAATTAGCATATCATCAATATAATTGGATCTACGAGCCTATTAAATATTTACATCATCTGAACATTTTTACCGATTTGGGTGGTTTTGTTAAATACCAATGTAATATAGTAATATTCAGAAAATGAACCATTCTTCCTGGAAACCCACACCTTTTTAATGTTAAAGAATAACGTAAATTTTATTTAGCTGTAAACATGTTAGTAACCAACAATATGAAAGGAACTGCCAAATATGACCACTCCTGTTTGCACATGAAATTTGAAAACATTTTACAATTCACACTCACAGCACCAAATGCTCTGAGAAAACCTTGCAAAGAGCAAAGCTGATGAGGTGCAGCAAAAATCTGCTGCCTGTTTATTTTGGTAGGGAAAAAAACATAATGTGACTCCAAGTAAGTAAATATGGCAATTGTTTTCATTAAAATATAAATCTTGAGCACACTGATGTGGTTTAACAAATCCTGGTATGGTGATTTCTCAGTGTCCTGTTTTAGGCTGGGGGAGGGGAGAGGGTTGAATTAAGCTGCTCTTCCGACAGATTCTCCATGTTTTATCATCAGACAATATATAAGATAATTTTAATTACATTTAAAAATATGTAATTTCCTTCAATTCAACTGTATAAACCAACAATAACTAAACTCACCCCTTTCACAAAAGTGGAAACTAGTGATAGAGCAATTGGGTTTGGGTTTGGTGCTACATAAATCAACACTCATGGCTCTGCCCCTAGGTCCCCTTGCACAGATCCTCAGTAGGTATTCTGTCCTCTTCCTTAACATTTCCAAGTGGTTTTGTTAGTTAAGCGTAGGAGGTCGTTTATACAACGCTAGGCTACCCTTGGGGAGCGCTCGCCCCGCTCCAGAGGGCTTTTCCGCTGCCTGTATAAATAAATCCTCCCAGAGAACGCAAAGATGCACACGTAAATCCTAGGAAGAGTGATGGTGAGCGAGTGATTACTCGCAAGAATAATAGCCGATATAGGGCAGGGGGTTGGGTTCTGTTGGGTGGCCCTTTTTCCTGGACAGAACTACTGGATGTGAAACACTAGAGCAAGCCAAGTTGAACTTTCGGCATCAATAAATATGGCACCGGCTGTGGTAATGAGCGCTCATCCTTATGTGGGTTAGACCTCCGACAAGCCGGCTAACCAAGGAAGCATCTCTATTTACAGAAAACGTGATATATGTTGCATTTTACATGGGTTCTTGTTTCCTCTCCAAACACACATACATGCGCGAGCGCGCGCACACACGCACGCACACTTCTCAGGATGACAGCTACAACTGCAGAGACCGTAAATTCACTAAGTCTTTCCCAGTGAGAGGGTGGGGAGCGGGAAAAGGTGAGCTAAGGATCGTAGGAATGGGACACAGTTGGGGTAGGGGATTCTTCCCCTTTTCAGTCCCCTCTCCTTACTAAGACAGCACCTTTGCCAGAGCGACAAACCAAGGGCCCTCCTCCCTCTCCTCTGATCTCCTAAACTCCCTCGCCCACCCCAGAGGCCGGTGGGTCCCGGGCAAGCCCTCTGCTGGAAAGGGGACGCGCGATGCCGGGCAAATTCGCTTACTTTCCGAGCTCCTCGAAAAGCTGATACTCGTCAGTGAACCTGGTGCAGGTGGTGGTCGACGCCATCCTAGGTCCGGGCTGTGCCCTGGCTGGGAGCGCGACGGACGAGAGGCGAACGGACGCGCTGCTTCCCGGGACTGGCCCCGCGACGCTGTCACCCAGAGCCGCCCTCACTTTCCTCGTCCCAAAGTAGCTCACCCGCGAGGGAGTGTGCGCAGGGGCGGGGCGCGAGGGGAGAAGACCAGAAAGGGTGGCGTGGGGTCTCCTCCCCACAGTCCGCAGATCTCCGCCCGCGGGCCTCGCTTCCTCCTCCTCTGGTCGCTTCGCCTGTCCCCTGTCTAGCCCCTCTCCCCAAACGCAGGAGTCAAAGTACTCTAGAAGGGGCCGGGAAAGGGAAAAGAGCCGGGCACGGGCGACAGGCGAGCAGTTGCGAAATGATCCACAACAGGGGTAGGGGTGGAGAGAAGGGAGTCCGAGAGGGTGGAGGCGGAGTGTAGAGGGGCTGAGGCCGCGGAACCCGGAGCGGACAACGCGAGCCCTGCTGCAGCTGTCAGCCGGCGCGGGCGCGGGCGCGTCTGGGGCCGGCTCCTTCCAGCGGGCAGCGGCGGCACGGGGCACTTCGGCGGCCTCGCGTTCCCCACAAGCCGGAGAGGCGAGAGATAGCGCTCGGCTCGGGCGAAGCCTCGTCAACCGTCCCCGGGCCTCGGTCTCCTCCCTCGGCACCTCCTCCCGCTGCTTCCACCGGCTGCCAGCACCCCCTCCCTCGCGAAGCCCCCTCCTCGCCGGTCCCACACCTCCCTCTAGCGACTCAAACCGCGTCCCTTCCTGGCGCTCTTCCTCCTCTAGTCTCAAACAAGAAGAGCACACCCGTCTAAAGAGAAACCTGGTGGGAGGAGACGTGCAGAGAAAAGCCTGTAGAGGCTTCAGGTGAATGAAGGGAGACATAAAAATTACCCATTAAAAACACAGTCTCCCGCCCAGGGGCCGAGTGACCGGAAAGCTGTAGGACAGCTCGTGCACAGCCCCGGACTACCGCCGGGGGTCGCAGAATCCAACCCGGGATTTGGGGCGGCGGGCACTAGGGACCTCTAAACTGGCTCCCGGCTCATGTTGCCCAGCGAAGCGAAGTAAAGGGTGCAACCACTGTGCCGTGCCGCTCAGTGTTAAGCCGGCAGGGCCGGATGTGGGCAGCTGACTGTTTCCAAAGAAGGGTCCCAACCTCCCACAGCCTCCCAGCGACGGTGGGGGTCCAAACCAGCCCAAGCCAGGTTCGCCCAGCGCGGGTTCTCCCCCTCCCCCGCAGCCCCTTTAGCGGGGACAGAGGACGGATGGTGCGCCACGTTTCACTTCAGATTTGACTGCCACGTCTGTCCAACTCCCCCGTTGTTTTCCAGGTGGGTTGCTTAGACTCTAGCAATCTCTAAAAGGCCTTTGCTTGGCCATGAATCGTAACAGAACGAAAGCAAAAACTCTGCCACCCGGCCACACCTTCCCTTCCCTTCTGAGTAATTCCCCAGTAACCTCAGTAAGTTCGGATAGTAAGGCGAATTCTCGCGAGATTTCCCGCTCCGGCTGCGGGGGCGGGGTAGTAGGGGAGGTTGGGTGTCGGGCACGCGACCCAGTAGGGGCTGACGTCACTTACGTCACGTGAACGCGTCTAGTCTGTTTCGCTTTGGAAAGGGAAAGGGGAATGGAAAAGGAAAAGGAGAGCTTGTGTGTGCTTTGCTCACAGGCGCAAAGATCCAAACCGATAGTGGAACTTGAATATTCTTTGCAGATGGTTATCTGAAGAACCACGGGACAGTTCAAGAATATGTCCTATTCGTTAGCATGTCTGTTATTAGGAGAGAAATAATTACTCATTATATTTAAGCTAGATAAGTTGTTGCTTGCTAAAATAGCTTGCTGGAATGTCATGTTCATAGCAGCACAATTTACTATTGCTAGGCTATGGAAACAACCCCGGTGTCCCTCACAGGAAGAATGGATCCAAAAACTGTGGTACATTTATACCATGGAATATTACACAGCAATTAGAAACAATGACCTTGCAGCCTTCCAGGGTAAATGGATGGTTATGGAAGAGATCATGATGAGTAAAATCAGCTTAACCCAGAGATGTAAGGGTCGATTGTCTCCACTCATCTGTGGAGGTGGGGACTAGACCCTGGACAATGAGAAAGTTGGTCTAGAAACATGAATTAAATTCAGATAAGATGTAATGCTTTACAATCTAATACTATTTTTAGAGTTATAATGGGAAGGGGAAGGAAGGGATAAGGGAGGGTAATTGGGGGGGGCACTCCTGGGGATAATTGCAATGTCCAGAATATATACACATCTTATACACATTTTATATTGTTTTGTTAAAATCTTGTAAGTTTGCTCAAAAATAAAAAATAAAATAAAATAAAATAGCTTGCTGGGCCTACCTTTGAGTATTAGGCCTTTATAAATTATGCAATTTCAAGTTTAGAGGCATTACTAAAAACACAATCATCATGAAAGATCTTTTTCAAATTACTGCCTTTTGTCCTACAGTACTGGACCGTAAAAAATCTTGTATTCCTATTGGTAATTTGCTCATTTTTAGTTAAAACTTCACATCCGGGAGATAAAAGATAACGTACAGTTAGGAAGAATCTAAGATTTAAAGGTGGTGTTGCATGTTCCCAGAGGCTGATATTAATTAGTAAATTGCCTTGCCCACAGTCATGCATCATACTAATTCCCTTATTTTCTGATCTAAGGAATGTAGTTCTGCCAGTGACCTAGCTTTTACTGAAGTGAGATGCTCAAAAGTTTTTAAAATGATTTTTTTTTCTTTTTTGGTTGTAGATTTTGCAATAGGCAACACCTCAGATACCACTCCCACACCTCGCCAATAAATACTTTTGTGTTAAATTATTATTCAATGTCTGCATTGTTCTATCCATGAAAATATTGTTTATAATTAAATGTTATGCTTTACTGTAATTTTTTTTTCTGTTGGGCTTTATTTGTATCTGTTGCTAATTCTTTCAGTAGATTGAGCACAATTTTCAACAATGCCAAACACATCAGGCCATGCATGTGTAGCGCTTTTTTTCTGAGATGGGTCCTCACTTAAATCCTCTGCTGTTCAGTTGCTATTACAGGACATCGTTTGCTTAATCCTTGAAATTCTTTTTGCCTTTTTCTAGTTTGGATCCCTTGGTTCTTGCACATCTTGTCTTTTATGTTCCTAAATTTTGACACTTTTTGTAACAAAATTTAAGTTTGTACAAGTCTTGACTCCCAGAGATAAAAACCAAGAATCATATTGTGTAACACACAGTGATTTAGAAAAATGTTATATTAAAAAAACTACATAAAAGAAGTAAACATACTGTTTAAATATTAATACTTGAGCTATAAATTGAAAAAAACAATTTGGTATTGACTAAAGATTGTTAATATATATCTTAAATATTTAACAATATATCTCCAAATTATAATGAAATAACTTAATATTCTTCCCTGACTCTAAAAATGAAATAGAAAAAGTAAAATTAAAACAATAAATAAAGATAATATAAAATTTTACAGCTCAGGGAAGAAAATTGTTTCTTAAATATTCAAGTAATGAAGTCTACATAATTACAGTATTTATCTCAGTTATTTAAACTACCAATAATAGTTATGATAATGGTGTGGTACAATAATAGAAACATAACAAGTTTAATATTGATGTATTATTAGACAATGAAAGTGTACATACTTTATACAAGTTCAGTTGCTTACTCTATGTTTGCTCTGTACTGCAATCTATATTTTGGACCAATTAAAATATTTCTCTTATTTAAAAAAATAGTTACTATTATTTCTGAAGTTTGAACTTCCTTAAGTTAGTAATTAGGGCAGGAGTGGTGCTTCAGTGGTAGAGTGCTTGCCTGGCATTGGCAAGGTCCTGGATTCAAACCCCAGCACTGAATACACGAATAAATTAAAAACCAGATAAAAAAAATTCTCTGTCTCAAAAAAGAAAAAAGAAGTGAGCTGGAGTGGTGGCTCGGCAGTTGCAGCACTTTCGGGTTTGAACCCTAGCACCACATGCATGATGAAGTGTCAGAGCAACAAGGGCCATGTAAGAAACTAGGTAAAATTAATATAATCTCTCTCTCTCTGTCTCTATCTCTATTTATATCTCTATCCCTCTCTCTCTTTAAAAAAAATAGTGATGAGATAAAATTATTTTTTTTACTTCAAAAACATTTTAAGAATAACTACAAAATACAGTTAATAAAAGACATAGACCCAGAAGCATGGAATAATATTAGATATTATGCTTCAGTTTAGTGCCTGGTGTATTTCATCAAACATGCTTAATTCTTCCCATGAATAAAAGGGAGGGGTGAGGAGTTAAGAGAGGGAGTTGTTAAAGAAAAATATATTTCATTAGTGCCTACTGTGTTCTATTTATCTACTGGTCTATTCTTGGGTCTATACTCTTCTCTCAATTCTTACACCTTTGTAGAAGGGTGGCATTTTCCTCATCATTCTGTATTTTCAAAACTTCACTTTTTGGGGGCTGCAGTGGGGGCTCAGTGGTTACAGTGCTTGCCTTGCATGCGCAAGGATGCAGGTTCAAAGCCCAGCACCACATACACAACAAAGTGTCAGAGCAGTGAAAGCCACATGAAAAACTAAATAAAATTCATTCTCTCTCTCTCTCCCTCTCTCTCTCTCACACTCACTGTTAAAAAAAATCACTTTTTCTAAAAAAACCAATGGCTTTGACTTTAAATTACCTTTATTAGATGGCAAAAATCAGTTTTTCATCATGTAGGGGCCAATATCAAGGCTTGGCTATGTGCTATGTGTCAGGTAGAAAATACAAACTGTACTTAGAAGAAATTTTAGAATGTATTTCCTTACTCTATTCTCATCAATTATGATGTAATGGATGATAACTGTCCCATTTACATTGAGTAAAGCTATTTTATTATTATTCAGGTACTACTTATTCATTTCCAAGATCACCAGGATCCCTAATATTTCTTATTTTTATGCTTTTTTGTTTTCTAGAATTCATTATATACTTGTATATCCATTCCTTCAAAAACCAGAAAGAGGTTTCAAAAGTCTGTTTGCTAAATCACACATTACGTGTGGCTAAACCTATCCATCAAGAACTATTCCATTCTGCTACAGAAATAGAGTTGAAGCTGAATACAAAGCTTGAAAATATATATAGCAGGTTTCACTGCCTTGAGATTAGGTTTCTGGTCAAGGAATGGGAACAGAAGTGATATATGCTGTTTCGCAGACCTGATGCCTGAAACCTCCTGGGTATATTCTTTAATGTGTCTCACCATTTCTGAATCACTGGGATGGTAATTCTGAGGTCAATATTGTAAAGATCACATTAAGAATTTCACAGCCACTGTCACCCTGCATGAAGACCAGCAGAACTGCTGCTAATGAAGCACCCTGCTCTGGACTAAAGAAATATATATTTAAAATTTTTTTATTGATTTTAAATTGAGAAATTTAGTTGTTCTACAATAAAAAATGCATCCAAAGTAACAATATGTTATGTATATATTCTTAAATTAGATTTACCTCCTAGATCCATCCCTATTCTCCCACCCTTTCCCCTTCCCCTTTCCCCCCTCTTCACCTTCTTCCTGATACATATCTATGAATTCTCTAGGTTATATGTTAGTATGCCTTTGCTTGATCTAATACATGAGGTTGATCACCTTTCACACAGGCCTAATTCTAGCTCCATCCTTCACAGATGAGTAAGGACATTCGACCCTTGGTTCTCTGGGTTATGCTTATTTCACTCAGCATAATTTCTTCCATAGTCATCCATTAACCTTCACAGGCTGCAATATCATTGTTTTTAATTGCTGAGTAGAACTCCATGGTATATATATGCCACAGTTTTTGGATCCATTCATCCAGTAAGGGGCATCTGGGTTGGTTCCATAATTTAGCTTTTGTAAATTGAGTTGCTATGTACATGAAATTTGCTATGTTGCTGTAATGGGCTGATTCTAAATCCACTGGAAAAATATCCAGGAGAGGGATATCTGGATCATATGGTGGGTTCATCCCTAATATTTTTAAGGATTCTCCACACTGCTTTCCAGAGGGGCTGTACAAGTCTGCAGTTCCACCAACAGTGTACTAGTGTTCCTATCTCTCCGTAACCCCTCCAGCATTTATTGTTTTTATTCTTCATTTTTGCCAATCTGACTGGTGTGAGGTGAAATTTAAATGGAGTTTTGACTTGCATTTCTTTAATTACTTGTGCTTTTGAGTACTTTTTTATATATTCATTGGCTTCCTCAATGTCCTCTGTTGAGAAGTTTCTATTTACCTCTTTGGCCCATTTATTGATTGGGTTGTTTGTATTTCTGAGGTTGAGATTTTTGAGGATTTTGTAAATTCTGGATATTAGTCCCTTGTCAGAAGAATCATAAGACATTATTCCCTTCCATTCTGTAGGAAGTCTCTTGACAATTTTGACCATTTCCTTGGCTGTGCAAAAGCGATTTAGCTTTATGACATCCCACTCACTGATTTTTATCTTTACTCCTTTCACTTTAGGAGACATATTGAGAAAGTCTTTGTCTGCTACCAAATGCTAGAGTGTTGGTCCTAACTTATCTTCCAGCACTTTTAAGGTAGCTGGTTTAATTCCTAGCTCCTTGATCCATTTTGATTTGATTTTCATGCAAGGTGAAAAATAAGGGTTTAATTTCAACTTTTGACAAGTTGCTGTCCAGTTTGTCCAGCACCATTTGTTGAATAGGCTGTCTCTCCTCCATGTAATATTTTGTCCCCCTTTGTCAAAGATCAGATGCTTAAAGATTTGTGGGTTTGTTTCAGGGTCTTCTATTCTACTCCACTGGTCTTCGTTCCTATCTTGATACCAGCACCATGCTGTTTTTGTCACTACAGCTTTATAGTATAGTTCTATATCTGGTATAGCAAAACCACCTGTTTTGTATTTCTTGCTTAGTAATGTTTTGGCTATTCTGGGTTTCTTATTGTTCAAAATGAATTTGAGAATTGCTTTTTCTATATCTGTAAAGAATAACATTGGTATCTTGCATTGGGTCTTTAAAGAGCTTTTGGCAGAATGGCCATTTTTATTTTATTAATTCTGACTAACCACCAGCATGGAATGTCTTTCCATCTTCTCAGTTCATCTTGGATTTCATTCTTCAATTGTAGAGTTCTTTGACCTCTCTTGTTAGATTAATTCCCAAGTATTTTATTCTTTTTGAAGATATTGTGAATGGGACTTATTTCCTGATTTCTTTGTCTGCCCTATTATTGTTAGTGTATAGGAATGCTATTGTTTTGTGGGTATTGATCTTGTAGCCTTCTACTTTGCTAAATCTGTTTATAAATTCAAGCAGTTTTCTGGTGGAGTTTTTTTTTTTTATCTTCCAGATAAAGGATCATATCATCAGCAAAAAGGGAGAGTTTGACTTCCTCTCTTCCCATTATTATCCCTTTGATTTCCTTCTCTTCCCTGATGGTTCTGGCTAGGGTCTCAAGATCTTTATTGAATAAAAGTGGTGAGAATGGACAGCCTTGTCTTGTTCCCAAGTTTAGTGGAAATGATTTCAGCTTTTCTCCATTTACTATTAAACTAGCCAAGGGTTTGGAATATATAGCCTTTGCATAGTTTAGATAAGTTCCTTTGATCCCTATCTCCTCTAGAGTTTTGAGCATAAAAGGGAGCTGAATTTTATCAAACACCTTTTCTGCATCAATTAAGATGATCATACAATTTCTGAGGCTGGCTTTGAACTTGCAATCTTCCTGCCTCAGCCTCCTGAGCCACTGGGATTACAGGCATGGGACATTGTACCCATCTGTTTTAAATTTTATTATCATATTTGAATATTTTATTTTTCTTTATATCCCTGCATATTTTATTTTATAAATTTAAAAACACTAATCTGAGTAGTAGTCCCGAGCTTCACCAAACTCCCAAAGAGTTCCATGGTAGAAAAAAAGATTAAAATCCCTGCTTAATAGAAATATATTTTGCCATAACTCTTCCCAAAGGTATGCTTGATGTTGGGTGTTGAGTCATCTCTCTGATTAGAATCCATCTCTCTCTCTGTCTCTCTCTTTCCCTCTCTCTCTCTCTCTCTTTGGCAGTACTGGGAATTGGACCCAGGGGTGCTCTATCACTAAGCTACATCCCCAGCCCGTTTTATTTTTTATTGTGAGACAAGTTCTTATTAAGTTGCTGGCTGGTGATCCTCCTGCCTCTGCCTCCCAAGTTACTGCGATTACAAGCATGCACCAGTGCTCCCCACTCAAGTCCATCTTTCAGGGAGCTCAAGGGGACAGACTCTGGGACATTTGCTGCCAAAGCAGACAGCATCAATTTCATGCAAAACATTGAGTAAGGGAACACAGTCTGAGACAAACCCACAAATCTTTAAACATCCGACATTTGACAAAGGGGGTCAAAATATAACATGAAGGAATGATAAGTCTATTCAACAAATGGTGCTAGACAAACTGTACAGCTACTTGCAGAAAGTTGAAATTAGATCGTTATCTCTTGCATTGCACAAAACTCAAATTCAAATGGATCAAGGAACTAGGAATTAAACTAGCTACCATACAACTGCTGGAAGAAAAATTAGGAGCAATACTCCAGCACATTGGAGTAGGCAATGACTTTCTCAACAAGACTCTCAAAGTGAAAGAATTAAAGTCAAGAATCAATGAGTGGGATGCCATAAAACTAAAAACCTTTTGCTCAGCCAAGGAGTTGGTCAAAATTGTCAAGACAGAACTTACAAAATGGGAGATAATCATGGTCTGTGATTCCTCCAACAGGGAGGGGACTAATATCCAAAGTTTATAAAGAACTCAAAAAAACTTAATATCTCCTAATTTTAAGCCATTATGTCATAAAGTTTGTCCAACTTGCAATTGATTCTCCTTCTTGAAAGATTATTTTTTAAGCCAGTTCCTACCTCTGATTTCCTCCAGAAACATGGAGACTCTGCCAAGATGGTATTTTCCCTGTTGTAATGAGTTTTCAGGGTTTTATTAACAGGTTGCCTGAAGATATTTTGAGGAGTTCAAAAATGGAAACACAGGAAATTAATTCACAAACACTGTTATAGCTGTACCATGAAATATGTGCAACTACTCTTACATTAAACTATGTTATAGGAAAGTATTTGCATACAAAAATGTCACAATGTATTAACTAAAAATTAAAATTACTGAAAGTTTACATATTTCAATCCCAGTTTGTTATGTTTGCTTGTTTGGATGGATGAATAGATAGAAATATATTAAATTCTCAAAGTAAAACTTCTCAAATGATAGCTGTAATTTCCTATGCAAATAGGACTATAAATAAATTTTCCCCAGTTTTTTATTTTCTTCACTGAATATATATTTTGCTTGTATAATAAAAGCAATGAGTGCTATAAAGAGGTACAACTTTTGAATTTATATATGATCAAGAAGAAGTATACAATTTGTAGGCTATGAGGTTTTTTGAGATTTCTTCACTTTGGTGATGGGGAAATGGAATGGAGAATGGTAATAACTGTTCTTTGCATGGCATAGTTTCAAGCAATCATAAGACATGATATTTTTCATTTTATGACTGAGTAAACAGGATGCGAAATGTTTAAATAGCTTTTATTTCTCACTAAAAGTAAGGGTCAATACAAGTTTCATATATGTTTAAGATTATAAAAATAGTTGACATTTATTGAATCAAAATCCTCTGAAATAGTTTTCTTTTTCTTTCTTTCTTTTCTTTTTTTTTTTAGAAAGAGAGAGACAGAGAGAGATCAATTTGATTTATTTTTTTCATCTGGTTTTGTTTTTCCAACACTTAGTTTTCTACGTGGTTCTGTGATTTGAATCACAGTCCTCATGCCTGTCAGGCAAGCACTCTACCACTGAGCCACTGCTCTAGCACCTGAAATAGCTTTTTATAATCTTCATTTTACAGACAAGGAAATCAACAAATATGTGTCCATTACTGGGTGAAGAATCAACACAGGTGAGCTGAATCCTGAGATTAATCACTATATTATCTTCCATATAATTTTCATTTTTATACATTTCTTTATGCTGTGGGTAGATAGATACTCATAAATACACTATATTTTTCAAATGGATAATATTGAAAATATTTAACTAGTTAGATTTGGCTGTTCTTTGAGAAAAGAGTAGAGTGAACTGAGCAAATGGATTATACAAGTAACTTGTCCTCAGGGGAAACAAAGCTAAATATCCTTCTTCACTAATTAGCTACCACAGTCCCTAAGTATCAAATAATATTAGCTAGTCAACAACTTTTTTCCAGAGAGATTTGTGACTTGTTTTCTGAGCACACTACTTTTGCAGCAATCACCTCTGACTCTGGAAGTTTGTCTGAGCCTATCTTTTCTCTCTCCTTGTTAGGTCGCATCTTTGATTTCTACTTCTCCATTTTTTAGTTTCTTATTTTGTCTTGAGCTAATCCAGGTTTATAAATTTAGAGTAAGTGGTAAATATAGATATTCCAGGAACTAGCAGCAAATGCATTTCCTTAACATTCCCAGGTCAGCTCAATTCCTTAGCACATTAATCCAGGCTCTTCCAACAGTTTGCCAAAGTCAGAATCTGGGTATTCCTCAGAAATGTAAAGGGAGAATTCATATCTGTTTGGGTTTTGTCATAGCTATTGCTGTTCTCTCTTTCAATCTGCTCTCTGGCTTCCATCCTTCGACCACTCTGAGGATCATTCTGGTAACCAAGTGCTCTCATTGACCAAATCCAGGGAATTGACTTAAGTGTCATCTTCATGGCAATCTGTAGAAATCTATATAACCAATTACTACTGTTGAACTGCTTTTACTCAATTCAATTCAATTAATTTTGATTCAGTTTTGATATTAACTACCCAAAGATAGTTGTCATAGATTAAGGGCTCAGCCACACTGGATTGTATCAACTTCAGACAACAGTTGAGAGTCTCAGGTTGCCATCTATACTTATAACCAACTGGTTTTAAATTGGGGGCTCCTACAACTTGATAATTTGCTAGAATGACTTACAAAACTGAGGAAAACACTTTACTTAATTAATCAATTCATTTAAAGGGTATTTATAATGGATATGAATAAATGGCCAAATGAAAAGGGCCAGAAGGGTTCTGAGCATGGGAGGTTATGTTCCATGGAATTGGCCTGTGCCACTTTTCAGAACACGGATGTGTTCACCAACTTGGAAAGTCCTCAAAACCTGTCATTTAGTTTGTGTTTTTTTTAATGGAGATTTCATTATATAGGAAAGGTTGATTAAATCATGGCAATTCATCATTGGTTCAATATTTAGCCCCTCTCCACTCCCTAGAGATTGGAGCGTGGGACTGAAGTCCCAACTTGCAGATCCTGCCTTGGTTTTTCTGGTGACTCCTTCTGAAGCAATCCAGGAGTCCTCAGCTATCTGTCATCTCATTAGCAAAGACTCTCTTAGGTTTCAGAGTTTTAGGAGCTGTGTGCCAGGAACTGGGGATAACTGGCCAAACCTGTATGGATCACAACACCTTTGTTTAAAACTTTCTTCCTCAAGCTTCCTCAATTACAGTCTTTTGGTTTTCCTATTGGTAGAAATGTTTCATTCGTTATTCATTTTTCTGCCTTGTTCGTCTTTATTTACATTTTGGTTATATTTATAACTTTCCAACTACTCGGAGTAGAAAATCCTGTCAAAGCCCTTGTCTCTTGTCTGCATTTAGATCACTTCCACAGCTTTTTTAAGGTGTTCATTCTTCTTTTCCTATTTCTTGCTTTGCTGCCAAAATATATCCTTTCTAAAATCTCAATTTCTATTAACAGTACCATTTCTGAATTTTTTCTAATATGATCTTTGGAGAAATAATATTCAATTGTTTTCTTTCCTTATAGTCCTAATTTCCAACTAGTACCAAATCCTGTAGAGTCTATCCTAAAAACTTATTTCTCATCTGTGCATGATGGTTTCTTTCTTTCTACTTATATACAGTCATCATGGAGGAAGTCTTTATTATCTTGATGCTCAATGACTACTTTCCTTATGGTTTTACCTTTTGAGCCCCCTCCTCCAAAGCACCAGCTTAGCTCTCCAGTCTTCTAGGAGCTCCATTATTCACCTTCCATATGAAAAGCGAGAAATAAGAAACAAGGTCTTAAAATAAATTTTCAGACTTATATAAATCACTTCCATAGTAACTACTATTTATTTAACATATATTATGTGCCACTTTGCTAAGTATGTTATATATCTTTTTAATCCTTTCAACCCTCTGAAAAGTAAAACATTATACTTATTGTATATTTGAGCACATAAGATTCAATTAATCACATATTTGCTTTCATAAGGTCACACTACAAGGCTGACAGAGCTGTCATTTTGTCACAGAAAATCAGGAAGCTAAAACTCCAAACCTCAGTTCTTGTGTTTCTATGAAAGAAAATTTAAAGTCTGACACCGTAAGTCATGCAAGAGAATTTTATTGTAAGTGAAAGAGAGGTGAAAGTAAAGTAAAAGCAGAGTAAGGTCCAAGCAGAAAGTCCTCTCAAGAGAGAGGGCCATCTCTGAGCAGAGAGTGACAAAGGAAGGCAATGCTGTCTCCAATTTATTACTGCGTTATGGTTGATTTGAAAATTGTGGTTCTCCTTCAGCAGCCTTCGCCAATCAGGCATTCAATTCCTCCTTCATGTTGGGCAGTGGAGTTTTTGACCTTAGTTGGTCCTCTTTGGAACTGTCGCAGTGGCCATCCTATTTCGGGGGGGCTTCATCTACAAGTCAAACCTATGTTAATGTGGGCATTGGGGTCATTAGCGGTCAAAAGTCACCGACCAAATTGTATTGCTGTATTGTGTGCATCTATGAATATGTGACAACAAATCCTATCAATATGTACAACTATAATATACCAATAAAAAACTTAAAAAAAAGTTACCTCAGTGAGCCCGTGCTATTAAAGAATATCCATTTTTGAGCTAGCAGGAGACACTGGGCACCATAGCTTCTAGTTTCATCTCGATTTTTATGGGTCCTGTTAAGAGATAGTCCCGTAGATCCTTTGTTCTTGAGGCATTCCCCCTCCCCATTATCTCTTTTGCTCTTATTTATTTTCAACATTTGTATACTAATGTTTATCCATAGCTTATCTGCCTTGGCAGTAGCTTAAAGAAAACTTCAAGAGTAAACTTGTGGCCTTGTCAAGCATTTCACTGCTCATTGCTCGCTATTTCCTAATAATTTGATCTAGCTCTCTTGGATTCCAAAGCCTATACTGAAATTTTAATATGTAAATACCTCCAAGATCCATATATTAGACAATCAATAGATAAAAATGAAAATATTTGTTTTATATGTTACTGTATGTTAGAAAAAAGACAATTTAACGATAGTAAAAATTCACTAGAGATTTTTATTGATATAGAATGAAACTAAATATAAATACAAGAAAAATAGATATTGATACTTTAACTTATTCTAAATTTCCTAGCTCAAATTCAAGAAATGGTAATATCTAGATCAGCCAAGCATGTATTTAGTTCCAAACTGTGATTGTTTACTGTAAAAAGGAAAGTTATCTTACCACACTGCATACAGTGGCAGGGATATTCTCTGGGAGAGGTCACGTGAAATGGATGCTTGTGAACACAGAAGGACAAAAGAGGCCTCTAATGAACTCTGTCCTCAAGTGAGTTTGTCTTTCATACACAATGATAAAGAAAACAAGAAGCAATTCCCTATTCTTCTAGCTGGAGGGAAAGTACCCGCATGAAAGTGACTCTGTGAACACCCAAGATGCTACAGTTTATGAAAAAGTAATGATTCCCCCTCCATTGTAGAGATAAAAGCAAAACCAAAACAAAACAAAAAACCAAACCAAAACAAAAAACCCAATAAACAAAAAACTTCAAGATGTTATAACTGACTTCCCAGAGAGCTTGTTAACACATGAAGTGGTTCCACCTTATGCTTATTTATCCCTCCTGTCTTTGTTTCAAGTCATTCAGCTGCATTGGTACAAAAGCTTGTGATTCTTTTCATGTCACCTCTCCAACTCTGTGTTTACCGATTGTTACAAAGAAAGAAAAGACATTTTATATTAAAGAACACAGTTTGTTATCCAGCTTGAGGAATCCTTATGCATAGGAAGTGAATGAAGGCTTAGTTCGTTCTGGATGCAGTTGAAGGCAATCCTTTTTGTTGTTCTCTACACTGGAGAAGGATTTGTCAGTCTCTGAAACCCTGAGAAACCCAGCATTTGGAAAGGATTTCAAGAGATCAATATAGAAGTAAAAGACAGGCATTTTGACATATCCAAACATCAATTCAACGTAGGTTATTGCTAGAATTTTATCAGATTCCAAAGACATTATTTTAAAGCTGATATTTACATAACTACAATATTTTTTACTTCAAATGACTAGAATGAGTGTGAGCTACCTTAAGCAAAATGAAAAAAAAATCATTATAAGGATTTAAGAATATTTGAAACCTCAAAAAGGCTTAAAATTTAGAAATGAGAAAACATCAAACCCTAAGCATCTTTGCTAGCTCCGTTTCTTATTTGAACAATTCTTTATGCTCTGTTCTATTTTGCATGGCATAAAGTGGTGGCGGGGCTATATCATGAGGTTGTACAGGTTGCCCACTATGTAAGGGTGTCCTGTTGAGGGAGTTAAAACACAGACTCAGTACTGCTAACCAAGCTGTGACCCTTCAGTGCTGAGTTGTCCTAGAAAAGGGCAAATTTTCTGATTTCTAAAAGGCAACATATGGCCCCTTGAAATGGTCATGGGTGTGCATGTTTCTGGTCTAATCACTGAAAGAAAATATGGTTCAAACTGCAAATCACCAGAGAACAGATTTAGATTGAATGTGCTACCCTCTCCTGACTTAATTGCTGAGATTCAGAAGGCAAATATATATATATATATATATATATATATATATATATATATTATATATATTACTTTTGAAGTATGTATATATATATATATTTGGAGTCTAAATTGGACAGAATTTGGTGGATAGAGCAATTATTCACAATAGCTCTACATTTTTATCTTTCAGACTGATTGCTAACCACGGAAATTTCCTATGAGGTTTGTATCAGTATGGGAAATATGCCAACTGTGGTAGAAATGATCTAGATTTGGAGGAAGTGCCAGTGTTTTAAAAAAATAATCTTTCCATATGCATAAAATTCTTTACAGGTTGGCTCTACATTTCTAGGGAGCTGAAGATCCATTTATTTTTCAATTAAAATATAAGATATGATTGTTGAAATATTTATTTTGTAGATTTACCCTCAAAATAATTTTTAACTTTTTCTAGGGTAACCAATTTTAGCACATAAAAATATGGGGAACCCAGATTAATTTGAGTTGCAGATAAATGACAAATAAGTATGCATCTGCAAATATTTCATAGGACATATTTACACGAAGTAACTATTCATTATTTGCCTGAAATTCAAATTTAATTTGTTATCTTTTATTTTATCTGACAACCTTTTTTATTATAAGTTGAACCCAGTCTTACTTCAGGAGACCATAGTATGCATCCCCAAAATATAAAGAGTTGTTGAGCTGAAGAAAATATAGAGGAGGAAGATGCAGGAAAACTCTCTCTGATCCCTTTGTTTTCCTAAAGCAGGACACAGATTTATAAAGACAAAAAGTTTAGTTCATTTTATCTGGAGTTGATACCAAAGGAATCTACATTAACAATCTTCATTAACTAGCTTTTACCTGCCATTTATTTACCTTTTCTAAGCTGCTGCCCAGAGCCAACGTCCTTTTCCTTTGTCTTCTCATTTCTCTAAACATTTACTGTTCTTTGTTGAAGAAGCCACTTTTGTTGAGAACTATGCATTCCCTGGGTGTTTGCCTTGAATAAATGAAATGCACATGCTCATAAATTTTTTTTTTTTTTTTTTTAGTTAATCTGTCTTTTGGTCCAGGGGTCCATCCCAACAAAGAATCTATGGCGGGGGGTGGAGAGAAAAATTTAAAAAACATAAAAAAAACTCCCAAACTATTTTTACACAGTTTTTAGATCTAATTGAGGTAGAGGATTAGGTCAAGAAAACAGAAACAAGAATATGTTCTTGTACTGAAAGGAAATTACTTAATGACTTTAACATAAAATATGACAGAGTTACCTATCTACATGAAGATGAAGGTCTGTAGTTTTCTTTAATGGAAGAAAACGAATGAAGACTGATATGTTGTTTTCTTTCCATCATACTATTGTGTGCTCAGCCACACAGTGAAGCAAGTTTTTATTTTCTGTAAAATATGACATTGTGGGCTGGAGCTGTGGCTCGGTGGTTATGGCCCAACATGCACAAGTACACAGGTTCAAACCCCAGCACCCACGTACACAAGTAAGTGTCAGAGCAATGAAAGCCATGTGAAAAACTCAATAAAAATTGATTGTCTCTCTCTCTCTCTCTCTCTCTCTCTCTTTCTCATTGTCCTCTCTTTAAAAATATATATTTAAAAAAATGACATTGGATTTTTTTCATTTGTGCCTATTAATTATACAGAGTGGTGCATTTCTTTGTGGCATATTAGTACATGCATGTGAAATAATTTGATCAGTTTCATTCCCTATTATCTCCCCTTACCCACCCATTTTCTCTCTCACTTTATCTCCTTCCTCTAGCCCGTTGGTCTCTTTTCTTCTTCCACGACACCCATTTTTTCCCTTTTCCCCCCTGCAGCTTCCACATAGGAGAGAAAACATAAGACAATAGTCATTCTGAGTCTGACTTGCTCCCCAGGTCCATCTATTTTTCTGTAAATAACATCATTTCATTCTCCTTTATGGCTGACTAAAACTCCATTGTGTACATATGCCACATTTTCTTTATCCATTCATCTGTCAACAGACATATGGTTCCGTAATTTAGCCTTTGTGGATTGTGCTGTGATGAACATGGGTATGCATGTATTACAAAGTTTGCTGACTTTAATTCTCTTGGATAAATATCAAGGGGTAGTGTAGCTTCTCGATCTTGTGATAGCTCAATGTTTAGTTTTTTGAAGAAAATACCAATTTCCATAGTGCCAATACTAATTTATGTTTCCACTGAAATGGGACAATGGCTCAGACACCAGAGAAGTGTTCAGGAGAACAGATTTAATAAATGCTGCAGCGTGGTCCAGGGGTATAATGCTGCTCTCCTGGATGTCATGGAGCAGGAACCTTAGCAAATGATACCTTCAGGAGATTATAATTGATTACGTATGAAGAGATAAGGAGCACATACATCTGCAAGACAGCCTTGCTATCAATAGCTCCCCAGGGAAAGGTGAGAAAGGCACAGTTAAAAGGGTGTCCACACAAGCTCTCACTCTGTCAGGGCTCTGAGCTCAGGTGGGAAAGGAAACAAAGAAATTCCTTAGCCCCTAACCAGGTGAAACCTAAAATGTTGATTGGGGTATCTTGGTAGAAGCCTCCTGTAACAGAAGGAGTTTTTTTTTTTTTCTATTAATTTTAGAGAGTTCACTCTCGTTATATATTTTTGGAAAGTTCTTCTACCACACCACCAACAGTGTATAAGAGTTCCTTTCCTCCCATTTCCACCAGTATATATTGTTATTTGGATTCTTGATGATGGAGCAAAGATGTTTTATAAACAAAATATAATTAACTAAATAGCACATATTTCATCAAAAGCAAATTTACAGTGTTAGAGCTGAAAGAAGTTAGATGATATCACCATAGATTAATATTTTCATGTCTTTTTAAACTTTCACTTTTTATTTTGAATACTTTAAGTCTTAAGTACATAGAATCATTGCAATTATTCATGGCTAGCCATTTTTAAAAATCCACAAGGAGCTTTTTCTTTTCAAGAAAAATACAAAGTGTGGGTTTAACTTAAAATCTTAAATCATGGAGTTTTGCCAAAAGGAAATTATTAAGTCACATACAATTTAAAAATTAGAATAATTATTCTTTAGGGACACAAAATGTACACTTGGACTCACAATTAATCAGATAATTTTAATAATAATATTATTTTTATTAAAAATTAGA
The DNA here is from genome assembly GCA_004027875.1 of Aplodontia rufa. Lineage (NCBI taxonomy): Eukaryota > Metazoa > Chordata > Mammalia > Rodentia > Aplodontiidae > Aplodontia > Aplodontia rufa. The sequence goes on from PVKS010004122.1 coordinate 34,940, forward strand.
AAAATGTCTTAATTTTTACTTATCTCTCAAATGTAATTCCACTGTGATGTATTATTTTCCATGCAGTTTATTGGTCAAAATACACTTTTTTTTTCTCTTTTCTCCCCTTTTTCTTTTTTTGGTGGGGGAGGTTATTGGGGATTAAACCCAGAGGTGCTTTACCACTGAGCTATGTCCCCAGCCCTTTTATTTTTTTTGAGACAGAGTCTTGCTATGTTGCTTAGGGCCTTACTAAGTGGCAGAGACTGTCCTTGAACATGTGATCCTCCTGCCTTAGCCTCCTATGTCACTGGGATTATTGGTATGCACCACCACATCTGGCTAAAATACATATTTTAAAATTTAAATTTATTTTCTTTTCATAATTCCTACTAGATAAATATTATGATCTAAAATTTAAGTCTGTTAGAAACAGGGTCTTAGTAATATTTATTATCTCCTCTGAGTAACATTTATAAATAAGTGATTTCAACTGGTTCTAAAGTCTATATATATGATAGACCATAACCAAAAATAAATTTATTGTGTTACAAAATATTTGACCCATCCTTAAGGCAGGAAGTACTGATAATTTATCTTGGCTTCTTAATATTTTTTCTTACACCTAACAAAAATTAATATATGATTTTAAGAATTGATTGACACTAATTTTTTTGTTTAATGAATAATTCAGCAACAACTGTGATATATTGTACAGTTATTGTTATAATGTCCAGCTATCTTTTGGAGGAAAATATTTGTAAGTTATAGTAATTTTTCTTTTTCTTTGAACAATGCTGTCAGTTTCAGATAATGAACCACATGAAATTGACCACTAGAGGGCTTGAAATTTGCCATCCCTGTTAGTCACCTAGTAGTACTGGTGGACCTTTAAATGATGACTATGGTAAATTTTGAAAAGGAAAATCAGATACACTGATTCCAGGGTTCTGATTTGATTAGCAAATTCTATAATTAAAATTTCTTTTAATTTTTTTGAAATATTAAACAGTGCTAAGCTATTATACCACTGGGTGGCTATTTTATAATTATTATTTGATAAAGTGCCCAGATAAGCTTAATGAAAGTGAAGATGCAGTTGAAGTGAAGTATTGGAATGAACTTTAGGGAGAATAACCTGTAATACCTAGAAGGAAGGAAAGCCAATAAAAATTGGAAGAGACTTTGGAGGACAGAGAAAAGATGACCAAGGAGCAAACAAATGAAACTGAGTATTCTTCCCTTGGATGGATTAGCAAGTACTTACAATTCCAAATGAATTCTGGGCTTGAGAGATTAGGCTAATAATAAAAATTACTACAAAAATGACTTCTACTGAATGCTGACTATGTACCAGGACTCTCCTGACATTTACATATATTGTCATTGAAATACTACAAAGACTTCATGATATTTATTCTATCTTCTTGTTATTTTGCATATAAGCAAACAGAACCTTCCTTTAGCCATCCTCCATATTAAAAAATATTCAGTGAGGTCAATGGAAGATACAAAGATGCTTTTCTAGAATTGGTGTATTCTGTTAAAGTTTCAAGATTTGAAGTTATTGCATTCAAGTTCTAGAAAAAACAATGGTGCCATATATGGATGCTTTTTTTTGGCTTTGGGAAAACTGAGGTCAGTGCATTCAACATCTGATAGTAGAGAATATATTGTCATTTAATAATCTCTGATTGTTCAAATGGGGAAACTGCATGTGGTCTAAAATCTTGCATGGAAGATGAAGAAGAAATAAAATGGCCAGTGGATCAACAATGTTAAATAACTAGATAGTTAAAAAGAGTGATCTAAAGTCATAGATTCTTAAAGGATAAAAATGGTGAGCCAAAGTAAAACACAACAGAAAATAAATACCTGATATATTAAATATGTGTTTTATAGCAAATCTGGTAATTAAATTACTTGGTTTAGCTAGTGATAAGAATATTCTGCATATTTGGTACTATCTAGAGACCCCAGAAATAGGTGATACAACTGACTCATGGAATGTTATCTGGAGAGAATTCTATGTAGAAACGCACTTATGGTAGTTTCAACTACAAGCGTACTCTGGGCTACAACACATATTTTACCTAATATACCTAGGGGAAAAAATTCTGAAGAGGAGAATATGATAGTTAAAGATGTCGAATTAAAAACTCTCTTTGGCAGATATTGTTCATGCATGACTCAAGTGAGCATGAAATCATCTCTAGCAGTATTCAACAACTTGAATGCATGAACAAATGAATAGTTAGCTGCATTTGGCCAGAGTTCAAATTTTCCTAGGAAAGAATGATTGAGTGAAAAAGCAAAAAGGAAAAAAGGAGATAAAGTAGTTACAGAGTGAAATAAAATAGTAGAATGGGATCACATAAAAAAGATGGATAAAGTGACATGTGAGGACATGAGAAATGAAAATTTATAAGGTCGATGAACTGGTGACATTGATGAGCTGGAGAATTCTTTGTTTGGAACGACAGGAGATGATGACAGAATGAAATGCTGAAACTGAAATTCAGAGATGATACAGGGTGATGATGAAATTGAGGCATGACAACCTATGGGTGGTCCTGGAGAAGGATGAAGGACAAGAATATCAGAGCTAAGGAAGCAATGGAATTTAAAGACTCAGGTGTTAGTTGGATCATCTAGTTGGATTTTGAAATTGATAACCAGTGACATGATAGGTACTGATGAGTAAAGATGGTGCAGAGACTTATAATAGGTACTGATGAGTAAAGATGGTGCAGAGACTTATAAAAGGTTAACAGGGAGGGAATCCAGGTAGTAAAGTGGAAATACATGTGTTTCAAAAGACATGAGAGTTTAGAAGGGGAAAAGAGGAGTGACAGTTTGGGAAGAGTAACCAGGAACAGAGAGAACTCTCTCAAGCTCCATGCATTTGTGGTACTTAGAGTATAAGAGGGGGGAAATGTTTTTAATATCTTCTCTTGAAGAGCTCAAGGGAAAGGAGTGTTTTTAGGGGTCAGGTTAAATTTCAGCAAAAATGGGAAGGAAATGTTCAGTTAGGAGTTTAGGAGGTAGAGACATTGTATCAGGATAGGGAATAAGAATGGGTGGAAAGACTAGACAGCTGAGAGTACGGGACATATGGTCAGATGCTGACAGAAGGTGGTGATGAATATCTTGAAAATTGGAAACTTGGGCTCTGATGGTGTTACTGGTGAACTGCTGTTGGAAGTATGAAGTGATTTGTTTCAGAAGACACAAAGAATCATGATTTAACGTTATAGGGTGGCTGATCTTGTCTACAAGAGTGGTGGTGAGGAGGTGGTCCCATCTCTGGAGTATTAAAGCAAGGGATATCTGGAAGCCATGGGTCCAATGTTACTGGAGAAAGCAGTCATTCAATGACCTTTACTTTCCCAGTAAGGGCTTTCTCAGTAACTCTATTTACTGGAAAAACTCCCACAGAATTGCTAAGCCGAAAAGTCCCTTGCTCTGTAAACCCTTTCCAAATCTCCACATCCCGTTGCTAATCATTTCCTCTTAATTCAAAGTGCTTTGTACAAACACCTCTTGACTTGAATGGCATTTCATTAAAATTATTTATCTGTCTCTTCCATCATGCACTGGACCCCTTAACCTAAGAACTGTGGCTTACCTTTTATCTGTGCCATGAAGTAGATCATACAAATAGCATTACAAACTCAGGAACTATTAGGTGCTCAACAGTTTGTGAGGAGTAAGTGAGTTAAAAGACTGCTTCAAGATAAAGGATCTGTGATCCTTTACAAAAGTGACAAAGACATATATTGGAGAAAAAATAACATTTTAAACAAATGGTGCTGGGAAAACTGGATATCAATATGTACAAGAGTGAAACTAGATCCCTACCTTGTACAGAAGTCAACTCAAAGTGGATCAGAGACCTAGAAACTAGAGCAGAGACTTCATCAATTAGGAAAATGCAAATCATAATTGTACTGGAATTTCATCTCCCTGTAGTTAGAATGGCAGCCATCAAAAATACAAACAATAATTGTTGGTGAGGATGTCAAGGAAAAGATACTAAAGATACTTATACACTGTTAGTGGGATTGCAGATTAGAACAATCACTGTAGAAGTCATTATAGAGATTCCGAAAAGACTAGGAATAGAAACAGTATTACTCAGCTATATTATTCCCCAGTCCCTCCCATCATTCACCGAACCCCTTGACCTCAGAACTGTGGCTTACCTTGTATCTGTGCCATAAAGTGGATCATATCCACAAACAGGATCACAAACTCATCTGTCCATAAGAAAGTCAGCATGGTGATACATGTATACCCATGTTTATCACACTACAATTCACAATAACCAAGGTGTCCATCTAGGGTGTGGTGAACACACCTATAATCCCAGATGCTTGGGAGATTGAGGTAGAAGGATTGCAAGTTCAAAGCCTACCTCAGCATCATAGTGAGGCTGTAAGCCACTCTGTCTCAAAATAAAAAGTAAAAGGGGCTGGGGATGTGACTCAGGGCTCAGGGTTTAAGCACATCTGGGTTCAATCCCTGGTACCAAGAGAGAGAGATGGATTTTTTTTCAACCATAAAGAAGAATGAAAGTATGTTATTTGGAGGTAAATGGATAGAACTGGAGAACATTATGTTAATTGAAATAAGCCAAGGGTCACATGTTTTCTCTCATATGTGGAAGCTAGAAATAAAATAAAAATGAAAACAGGATTTCATGAAATAGAAGGAAGATCAGTAGAATAGAGGAGGGCAATGAACAATAGAGAAGAAGGGAAGGGAAAAGAAAAGGGAATAATAGAATAAAATTAGTCAAATTATATTATGTGCATGCAAGAATATGCCAAAATGAATGCCACTATTATGAATGATTATACTGGGCCAATAAAAAAAGAAAAAAGAAAAGACTGCTTCAACTGTATAAAGTATTATTACTAATTGTTGAGTTTTCTTTGTGTAAGCATTGTGCTAGGTTCTGTAAATACATAACCCTGGTTTCTAAAATGCTGTCTTAATTTTGCTTATGTTCTCATCCCAAGAGATATGAGTTTAATTAATCAAACTACAGATTAAACACTGCTGTGACAAAGATGGAGAAAATGAAAGTTGTTAATTCTATTGTGATGTTTATTATTTATTAATGTGACTATTTTAAAATAAAGATAACTCTGGAAAATAAAATGATACAATGGGAAAAATGGTTTACATAATTCAGATATACTCACAATTTATTTTGGTTTATAGGACAAAAAATATGCAAATAGTGTGTTTGAGGGTAAGCTAAGAGGAATATGCAAAGAACCCTCAAACATTAATTCCACCCAGACAGAAAAAGATATTCAAATGCCCTAAAGCATCATGAAGTTTCACAGAAATTTTGACATCGATATTAAAAGTAGAAGCTCTATTTTTCATTAAATTATTTAAAAGTACATATAGCACAATCTTTTAGAAAAGGAGAGGCCAACTAGCTTCATGTGCTTTTTACTTTATCATACTCTCCTTCATTAGGAAGAATGTTTAGGAAATATTCAGGGTCCATGTTGAACTTGCTCAAGCCCTAATCTCACAGGGTCACTGAGGTTGAATCTCATGAGACAACAAGAGAACCATACCACTCCCTCCGTTGGTAAAAGCTTACATGTTCAAGGTCACAGAAGGGACTCTGTGACATTTGAGAAAAAGCAAAATATGAGCACTTTCTAATCTGAGAAACAACAAAGAATCCTATTTCTTTATATTACGAATGAAACTTCACAGAAGCTTCACATTCAGTATGGAGAAATGAGTGCAATCCAAGTACTCAGTGATCATAACATTTCGTGTTGGTGTTACACTGTGAAAGTACCATGACTGTGCATCAAGCGTTTTCCGGAACAACAAAAGGTTTTAAGGTTGGTGTCCATGAGTAGGTATTTAATATATTAATCATTTATTTAACTAACTTGATTCAAGTGACCAGCTAAATCAAATGAGTCAGGAAAAAGAAGAAAGCCAGTAAAACACATGGAATTGAATTAGTTTGGTAGTCCACATCCAAATAGGCAGATTTTTTTTTTATTTTTGTAAGAGAAACAGGGACAGTGAGAGAGAGAGAGAGAGAGAGAGAGAGAGAATCAATTTCATTTAGTTTTTCACATGGTTTTCGTTGCTCCAACACTTTGTTGCATACGTGATGCTGGGGTTTGAACCTGCATCCCAACGCATGCCAGGCAAGCACCGAAACTGCTGAGCCATTGCTCCAGCAGCAGATAATTTGTGAATCTTTACTTCGTTTGGTACTTCATACACATATCTAGACGTTTACAAGAACATGGTGCAGTAGTAGGTTCATTATATAATTAAAGGCTTATGGAAGCAATCACATTTGTAAAATTAGAATTTAGCTTTGTTGGTCACAATGCCTGAAAGAAAGTATTTGAATTTCATTTCCTAATCTGCCAAAACTGCTAGACGCTGAATGACCCTTCAGATGTTTATATAGGTTTAGCTATTTTAATATCCAATAATTGTTGTTTAGGCTAAACAAGATTAGGCACATTTACCAACATATCTGCTAGACACATCTTGTTGGAATATATTCTGTTGAATGTTCGAAGGTTTGGATAGGAAAGAGGAGTAAGACTTACTGGATATTCTCAGGTGTTACTAAAGTTATTAAATCTAATCTCAGGAGTTCTATGTTTACCTTTAACTTTTATTTGCAGACTTTTCATTAGAGCTTATGTTTTTTCTTAAAGTCAAGTATCTTGCTAAGACTCAGGTGCTGAAGGTACAGTGTAAGTTAGGAGATGTCAGGATTTGGGGTGGGCCATGTAGGAATGAAACTGGCTAATATGGTAAAAAGGAAGGGAAGAGATTGTGTTTAAAAGGGTTAGTTAGGCTACTGAAGGACAAAACAAAATATTAAGAATTTGAACTCTCAGGTTGTAGGAACAAGGCTTCCAGACTGAGATACCAGGGGCAAAATGGTCAGAGCTGGAAAATAAGATGGACAGGTGTTTAAACTCCTGGATATGTATAGCAGGAAACTAGAACCTTTATTATTAGTGTTATGTATGTGTAGCTATTTTAATTAGCTTTGTGCTAAAACTGTCAAGTCGGAGGTTCTAATAGAACTCACGCATAAGGCCAGATATGGTATTAAAATATTAGGATTGGATAAATGTATAGTTAGAGTGGTGGGTACAAGTCTAGATAGTTTTCCTACTTACAAAATTCCAAAAGAATGTGCTTAGTTTTTCTTTTTTCTTTCTTTTTCTTTTTTTAAAGAGAGAGGGACAGTGAGAGAGAGATAGAGAAAGAGAGAAACAACTTTATTTAGTTTTTCACATGGCCTTAGTTGCTCCAACACTCAATTGTGTACGTGGTGCTGGGGTTTGAACCCGGGTCCTCGTGCTTGCCAGGCAAGCGCCAAAACCGCTGAGCCACCGCTCCAGCCCATAGTTTTTCATTCCAGCTCCATCACATTCTGTTTGTATGATATAAGTTAATCATTCTCTTAATATTTAAATATAGGGTTGCTATGATAACAAATGAGATAATTGTCTAACTTCATGTCAGATTCAGAGTTGCTTCTCAATAGATGTTCAATTCTTATTCCTCAAGCAGTTAAGCACACGTTGCTTTGCAGCATTAAGTATACATCTTGTATATCTCACCGGGCTCATTACTCATCAATGATAGAGAATACGTGCTGACTTTGTGTCACTGGTACCTGCCTGGTATATAGTAGGTGATCCCAAATGTAATCTATAGACATAGCAGATCTCAAAAGTTCTTCCACCTAAAAGACACTTGGAAGATAAAAACAGAAAACACTTAGGACCTGAGATGTTCAAAAACTTACCAAGGAGTTAAACAACACATATACCTTTATATATGCTCAGATAAAAGTCAATGAAATTTATTAAAAGAGACCGATGGAACTCTTTGGTGGTAGGAATTTGGAACTTAATCAATTAAAATACTCCAAAGTGGGTCTGCTTCCCAGTAAAGTGGTAGAAAATTACTAGATGCTTGCTTTCCTGGTTCTCTTTTGCTTCTGACATGTACTTCACTAAAAAGACATATACACCTATTTACTAACCATGTTAACAATTTCCTAGGGGGAAGTAGGTACTTGAAGAAAATTTCTGGGACTAGCAGTGATCCTGAGGCATGGTCTAACACCAGTGACAGACATATTGGTTGTAGAGTGGTGTCTTCCATGAACTGGTTGTGCTGCATGATTTTGAAGATCCTTTATCAATCTTTTTTTTTGGTCAGCCTTCCTAGAGATTCTGTGAGCAATCAGTACTCTTTAAAAATATTCAAACCTACTTACAAAAAACAACAAAAAGAATGAATTTTACATGTATGCTCATCCAAGGTGCTCAGAACTTTTTCCTTTTCTTCATATTTTATCACGATGGTGACATAGTGCAGGGCATCTTGCAGGAGAGAAGGAAAGGTTTATGTTGATACTTGAAATGAGTTGTTGTTTAACAAATTGTATTTCTATCAAAAATAACAAGGATAAACAGTCATAGAAATGAGTCTCTGTAATAGATTAAAAATTGAAAGTGAAATACCAGTATGCTGTGAGAAATTTTAAGTTTGGTACTCTAGGAGTAAGATGATTAAGTACTCTAGGATTAAGATGAGAGTGGATTCATATGCTATACTTATCCAGGAGTGGATGAGAAAAGTTTTAATGTAACTGATTATAGTAGCATTGTTCCATTCCTCAGTACAGTTGCTGGCTAACCCCAGAGCATACTCGCATACTCTAGCAACTTTGCCCCTCCATTATCTTCACATTTACACTCTCTACTGGATCATTTGAACCAACAACCACGTATTCTGTAATATATAGTTCACCTAAAAATACCCTGACCTGTTATTACATCTTCTGTCCATATATTTCAGTTTTAACAAAACTGAAGGAAGGCTTGTCTGGGCTCATCTTCATTTCCTCTTTTCCATTTCCTCTTGAACTCCGTAAGTCTTCCTTCCTCATTCAACCAAATATACTCTAGTCAAGACCACTTGTGATATCCTTGCTGTTCACTGTAACAGTTAATCTTTAGTCCTCCAATTGCTTAATCCTTGTCATCAGAATTAGACACAATTAATTAGTCTTTCTCTTTTGAACCATTTTCTTCATTTGGACTTTAAAACAACACTATCAGGGGCTGGAGCAGAGGGTTGGTGGTTACAGCACTTGCCTGGCATCCATGAGTACACGGGTTCAAACCCCAGCACCACGTATACAACTAAGTGTTGTAGCAACAAAAGCTGTGTGAAAAATTAAATAAATTTATTCTCTCTCTCTCACTGTTCTTCTCTCTTTAAAAAAACAAAACAAAACACTGTCTCCTTCCTTACTTATTGTTCTTTCCCTGTCTCCTGTGGGTTCTTCCTGATTTTCTCAATCTCTAAGTTTTGGACTTTTCCAAAGCTCACTCCTGGGAATGCTACTTTTTCTTAAACGCAATCACTCTCAGTGTGATTTCAATACAATTTTATACTTTAATTGCTATTGATTCCAAAATTCACAACTTTATCCTGGAATATTCCCCTACATGTCAGTCTTATTTATGCAGTTATTTACTCAATATCTGTATTTAGATGTCTAATAGACATCTCAAACTTAACATGTTTCAAAAGAGACTCCTGGTTCCCCTACCCTAAACATTAGAATCAGCTCTTTCTTTAGCCTTCTTCATAGGTAATAATATCAAACGAAAACTGCATGTTTTTTTTCCAGTTGTTCAAAACAGAACTCCTATCATCTTTGTTTCCTTTATCTCACATCCAATCCATCGGCAAATTTTGTCAGTTAAACCTCAAAATATAACCTGATTCTGGTCTCTTGTTGTATCACCTTGGGTAAAAATTCCATTAGCTCTTGCCTGAATTACCATGAGTCTAACATGTTTACTTTCATCTGCTACATACTCCTAGTCTACTTTTTACCCAGAAGTCAGTGTTAATTTTTCAAAACATGTCAAATTATGTTATTTCTTTCTATGTGCAATAAAAAAAAAAAACATGTTCTCTTACTCTTAAAACCTGATCTACACCCCACTACCTCTCTTAGGATGTTAGTCAGCTTTTCATTGCTATGTAAAAATGCCTGACAAGAACAACATAGAGAAGGAAAATTTTTTTTGGGATCATGGTTTCAGAGGTTCAGTCCGTGGTTGTCTGATTCCACTGCTCTAGGTTTGAAGTGAGGCAGAATTTCATGGTGGAAGGACATGGCAGAGGAAAGCTGCTTATCTCATGGCTGCCAGGAAGCAGAGAAGGAAAGCGAGAGGGGTAGGGGAAGAGACCAGGGTCAGATGTTGTCTCCAAGGGTACCTCCTGCCCACCCAGTGACCTACTTCCTTCAGTCACCCGTCTATAGTTACCATCCAGTGGTCTATTCAAATTCTTAATGTATGGAATGGATCATTTCACTGATGAAGTTAAAGCCCTAGTAACTGCCTAAGAGCTCCACCATTAAACATGCTGCACTGGGATCATGTTTTTAAAACATGAGTTTTTACAGGCCCATTTCTACATCCAGACCATACATTGAGTCTAACAATTTCCATTCTGCATTTTACTCATTTTGCTTCAGCTTTACTGGCTTCTTTGCTATTTGCTTCTCATCAAGCACCCACCTAATTTTGCACTTGTCATTCCCTCTGCCCAGGATATAGATGACCAAGGCATGATTTTCTTTCTCCTTCCTTTTTTTTTCTTTCTCAGTTTAAATGTCACTTTTTTGCGAGGTATTGACATTCTTTCTAGACCCTGTTTCTCTGAAGCTCTCCAGGGTACTGGACTATAATCGTTTCTGGATTATTAGCTTAGAGCCTAGGTCTCAGAAGCTGTTCTAGTGCTGCCTAGACTCCAGTGTCTTTTCCGACTCCAGTTACCCTCCATAGCCAGTTCCCAGCCCTAGCTTTTGTCCAGCTTGACTTAGATCACAATTAAAACCAGCTGCTCC
>PVKS010004122.1:45984-96629 GCA_004027875.1 Aplodontia rufa
GATCCAAAAACTGTGGTACATTTATACCATGGAATATTACACAGCAATTAGAAACAATGATATTGCAGCCTTCGAAGGTAAATGGATGGCTATGGAAGAGATCATGTTGAGTAAAATCAGCTTAACCCAGAGATCTAAGGGTCGACTGTCTCCACTCATCTGTGGAGGTGGGGTCTAGACCCTAGACAATGAGAAAGTTAGTCTTTTATCATGTGTTAAATCCAGATAAGATGTAATGCTTTACAATCTAATACTTTTTTAGAGTTATAATGGGAAGGGGAAGAGAGGGATAAGGGAGGGTAATGGGGGGGCACTCCTGGGGATAATTGCAATATCCAGAATATATTCACATTTTATACACATTTTATATTATTTTGTTAAAATCTTGTAAGGTTGTTCAAAAATAAAAAATTAAAAAAAAAACCCAGCTGCTCACTAAAGTGGTCCCTCAAATAGGCAGCTTCATCTTCTGGCCCGTTTCCTTGTATTGCTATGGTTGTTGCTGTCCTTTCAAACTTTGAAGATAGAAGAGGGAAGTCTGTAGAAATTGTGGGAAAGAAAGAGGAGCAGATATCTTGGTTGACTAGGTTTCATAGACCTTAGAAAGAGTCTATTATTTTCCTAGAATTGCTTTTGCAAATCAGGTGAATTATACTGTGCCCAAGAAATAAATTCTTTTTTTTAATTCATTAAATTTGGACTTACAGTTAGGAGGGAATCATTATCAAACAATTAAGAACAAATGCATATTTACAGAGCAAAATAAGACTGATGCCATTCCATGGTTTCCCCCTTGGGCTATCCATGGTTCCATGTTTCCCCGTATTAAACCTCTCTGTTAAATGGATTTCTCATGGAAGTTGGAAGTTTCCCTCTGAGTTGATTCCCCCATACTCCCTCCTTCCAGTCCCCTTGATATCCTTCCTATTCTCTTTCCCCTCTCCTTATCTCCCTCCCCATGTCTCCCAGCATCCTAGGCCAGGTTCCCCCTGTTTGTGTAAAAATTCATACATGTTGAGATTATGATTAGTTTAGCCATCTATCATACTATGTCTGGTTGTATTCTAGCTTCCACAAATGAGAGAAAACATTCAGCCCTTGAGTCTCTGAGTTTGGGATATTTCACTTAGCATAATTTTTTCCATCTCCATCTATTTGGCTGCAAATGCCATAATATCATTTTCTCTAATAGCCATGTAGTATTCCATTGTATATATTATGTACCAAAGTTTTTGAATCCACTCGTCGAGTGAGGGGCATCTTTGCTGGTTCCATAATCTAGCTATAGTAAATTGAGCTGCTATAAAAATTGATTGAGCTGTGTCTCTATAATATGCCAATTCTATCTCTTTTGGGGAAAATACTCATGAGTGGGATAGCTGGGTCATAAGGCGTTTCCAGCCCTAATTTTTTGAGGCTGCTTTCCATAGTGGCTGAACCAGTTTACAGTCCCACCAGCAATGTGACAGTGTTCCTCTTTTCCCACAGCCCCTCCAGTATCTATCATTGTTCATATTCTTCATTTTTACTACCCTGACTGGAGTGAGGTGGAATCTCAGTGAAGTTTTGATTTGTATTTCTCTTATTACTAGTGATGTAGAGCATTTTCTCCTATGTTTATGGGCTTTTTGGACTTCCTCTGCTGATAAGTTTCTTTTTAGATCCATAGCCTATTTATTGATTGGATTATTTGTGATTTTGATGTTTAGTTTTTTAGTTCTTTGTATATTCTGGATATCAGCCCTCTGTCCGAGGTGAGGTAGGCAAGGATTTTCTTCCATTCTGTAGGATCTCTCTTTACACTCTTGACTAAATCTTTAACTGTGCAAATGCTTTTTAGTTTAATTGCATACCATGCATTTATTCTTGACTTTACTACTTGTGCCATGTGAGTCTTGTTAAGGAAGGCGGTGTCTATCTCTATGTCATGTAGTGTGGATACTACTTCTTTTTCAAGCAATTGTAAAGTTGCTGGCTTAATATCCATATCTTTGAACAATTTTGATTTAATTTTTGTGCAGGGTGAAAGGTAAGGATCCAATTTCAGTTGTCTACATATGGCTGTCCAATTTGTCCAACACCACTTGTTGAACAGACCATCTTTCTTTCACACTATGCTTTTGCCCCCTTTATCAAATATCAGACAGTTAAAGGTATGGAGGTTTGTCTCAGAATCCTCTATTCTATTCCATTGGTCTTCAGTTCTGTTTTGAAACCAATACCATGCTATTTTTGTTACTATAGCCCTATATTATAATTTCAGGTCAGGAATTGAGATACCACCTGTTTCCTCTTTCATGCTGAGTAATGTTTTGGCTATTCTGGGTCTTCTGTTATTCCATACAAACTTGAGAATTACTTTTTCTCAATCCATGAAGAATGACATTGGTATCTTGATGGGAATTGCATTAAATCTGTATAGGGCTTTGGCCATTTTGATTATATTGATTCTGCCTATCCATGAACATGGAATGTTTTTCCATCTACTCTGATCTTCTGCAATTTCTTTGTTTAAAGTTTGATAGTTTTCGTTGTAGATGTCCTTAATATCCTTTGTAAGATTTATGCCCAAGTATTTTATTGTTTTTGAAGAGATGGTGAATGGGACAGATTTCCTGATTTCTTCTTCCACGTATTTGTTGCTGGAGTATAGGAAAGCTAATGATTTACTGGTGTTGATCTTATAGCCAGCTACTTTGCTGAAATCACTTATAAGCTCTAGAAGTCTTCTGATCGAGCTTATTGGGTGTTCTAGGTATAGGAGCATGTCATCAGCAAATAGAGACAACTTGACTTCCTCTTTTCCTATTTGAATTCCTTTAATTTCCTTCATTTATCTGATAGCTCTGGCAAGTGTTTCAAGGATTATATTGAATAAGAGTGGTAAAAGTGGACAATCTTGTCTGGTTCCTGAATTCAGTGGAAATACTTTCAGTCTTTCTCCATTGAGCATAACGCTGGCTATGGGTCTATCGTAAAAGGATCTTACATAGTTAAAATATCTTCCCTTGATCCCTGTCTTCTCCAGGGTTTTGAGCATAAAAATGTGTTGAATTTTATCAAAGGCCTTTTCTTCATTAATTGAGATGATTATATGATTTTTATTTTTAATTCTGTTTAATTGGTGAATTACATTTATTGATTTGCCTTGTTTTCCTGGAATGAAGCTCACTTGATCATCATGTATTATTTTTTTAATGTACTTTTGGATCCTATTAGCTAGAATTTTATTAAGGATTTTTACATATATGTTCATCAGGGAAACTGGTCTGTAGTTTTCTTTTCTTGATGTGTCTTTGTTGGATTTTGGTATCAGTGTAGTATTTGCTTCATAAAAAGTGTTTGGGAGTGCTCCCACCCTATGAATTTCATGGAAGAGCTTATAGAGGATCGGTGTTAATTCTTCTGTGAAAATTTGGAAGAATTCTGCTGTATATCCATCAGGTCCTGGGATTTTCTTTTTTGGAAGAGCTTTGATTGCAGTTTCCATTTCACTACCTGACATAAGTTGGTTTAGATTTTCAATATCCTCCGGTGTTTATATGGGGATGTCATATATGGCCAAGTATCTGTCCATATCTTCCAGATCATCAAACTTGGCAGAATATAAATTTTCAAAATAAGGTCTGTTAATTTTCAGGACTTTGGTTGAGTCTGTGATTATAACTCCCTTTCCATCTTTGATTTTTTTGATTTGCTTCACTTAATTCTTCCTTTTGGTGAGATTGGCAAGGGGTCTGTTGATCCTGTTTATTTTTTAAAAGAATCAACTCTTTGTTTTGTTGATAATTTGTATTGGTTTTTTTTTTTGTTGTTGTTGTTGTTCTCAATTTCATTGATTTAAGCTCTGATTTTAGTTATTTCCTGTCTTCTATTAGCTTTGGGATTGGATTGTTCCTCTTTTTGCAGGAGTTTGAGTTGGAGCATAAGATTATTTATTTGGGCTCTTTCCTGACTTTTGATATATGTACTCAGTGCTATAAATTTATGTCTTAAGAATGCCTTCATACTATCCCAGAGATTTCAATATATTATTTCTTCATTCTCATTCATTTCCAAGAATTTCTTGATTTCTGCTCTTATTACCTCTTCTATCCATCCTTCATTTAGAGGGTATTATTCATTTTCCAAGTATTGAGTGATTTATGTTGTTTTTCTTGTTGTTAATTGCTAAGATCAAAAAATATGGAATGCTTCATAAATTTGCATGTCATCCTTGCACAGGGGCCATGCTAATCTTCTCTGTATGGTTCCAATTTTAATATATGTGCTGCTGAAGTGAGCACAAGAAATAAATTCTTTACTTTGGCAATATTCATGTGGTATTACTATTTCTTGTAAATGTGAATGGGAGTTTATAGCATCAGGAATTGAGTATAAGTAGATTATTATTCAGGAAGAGGTGAGTTTGAGCAGTTTTCAATTGATATTAAGTTAATATATGATGAGTTCTATTGTTACTCCTAGACTATATAACTGTAGAAGTAGCATAACTAATGGAGATGGAGAATCTATTGGTGTTCATAATGATTTTACCTTTAAAGATAAAGAGTCAAATGAAAAGTCAAAATGACAAAGGTATAAAAAAAAGAGAGAAAAGAAAAGGAAATACTGATTAGGAAAAGAGGTTTCCAGAGAATTAGATGAAATAAATTCAGATATTTTTCTGGCCCAAATCCAGCCATTGTTGTTTGAAAATTCATTTAAATGATCTTTTCTGTTGCTTTTATTTTCTTCTTTTCTTACTATTAGCAAACAGTGATTTGTTGGAAATGTGCTACTACTTTGTTTAAAAACATCTACTCCCCTTCAAATCCTGAAGAATCAAGTCCAAAATTCATTTATAGCATGCAAGTTCTTACTTTTTAAGACTTACCCAGTTCAACATATCTTTAACTATAAAATAGGGGCTCCCTGGCTATCCAATATTTTTGTTTGTCCAGGCCTCTGGTTGGGTTGTTTTCCCATCCAGCAAAGCCCTCATACTCTTTTCCTGGCTGTGGAAATCCTATATATTCTTTAAAGCCAACTTAAAATTGTCTCCCTTGGATAGGCAATTTCCTTCATTCAAAGAGGACTTTCCCTACTTTCAAAGAAACTGAATTACAATGAAGGCTTTAAGACATGGGCTCCAGTGTCTTGGGAGGGTGAGGCAGGAAGATCCCAAGTTCAAAGCCAGCCTCAGCAACCTAGTGAGGCCCTAAGCAATTTAACGAGACTCCATCTCAATAAAATATAAAAAGGGCTGGGAATGTGGCTCAGTGGTTAAACTTTACTGGGTTCAATACTAGGTACCCAAATCAAAAACAAGCAAACAAAAAAGCAAAAACAACAACAACAACAACAAAAAAGCATAGGCCAGTGTTTGCAACATGTAGGTAAATGGAAACAGAGTTTCTTAATCCAAAAATTTAGGTCAATTGATAAACCTAAAAAATGAGTTGAAATAAGAAAGTGGAGGGGAGGGTGGGGGGGCTGAAGTGGTGGCTCAGCAGTGACGGCACTTGGCTGGCATGCATGAGGATATGGATTTGAACCCAAGTACCATGTACGAAATGAAGTGTTGGAGCAACGAAGTCCGCATGAGAAACTAAATCAAATTGATTTTCTCTTTCTCTCTCTCACTGTCCCTTTCTCTCTTAATTAAAAAAAAAAAAAAAACAAAAAAAGAATGAGATGTCTGTACTTCCAGAGTAGGTGCTATTGGAATGCTTGACCCCTTCAAAACTTCGCACTGAAATTTCATTGCCATTGTAACAGTATTAAGAAGTACGGCCTTTAAGAAGTTACTAGGCCATGAGATCTCTGTTCCTGGGTGGGATTGATGTTATGAAAAGGCAACATCAGCCCTCTTGCCATCTTTTTCCACTTTGACCTTCCATCATGTGATGACATAGTAATAAGGTCCTCATCAGATTACAGCACTTTGATTTTGGACTTGTCAGCCTCCAGAACTGTGAGCCAATAAATTTCTGTTCATTATGAAATACAGCCTGTGTTATTCTGTTAGAGGAGCACAAAATAGATGAAGATGTTAGGGGGAAAAATGAAACTAAGTATGATATGATCAAAAATACTCACTTAAGTGCCACTGAATGTTTAACATGCCAGTAATCCCTGGAATACAATATGCTTATCCAGATGTTTGCAAGGACCAGAAATGAACTAGGGGCACTGAAGCAATTCCTTGCTTTGGGAAGTGTTCACAACCCTTGAAAGAAGCATTAAATTGCTGACAAGTTTTTTTTCTTTCTTTCTTTTTAAAGCGACCTCAGACCAATTTAAAGTGCTTTTGGAAGCTTCATGCGGCTGAAGGACTCATTGATAAAACTTGACAGTTAGGCTTCACTCTGGTTTTAAATTTGTTATTCATATGAACCAATAGGACTTGCCGGTATAGTCAAAGATGATGAAGCCAGAAAATTTCTTAAACATCTAGGTAGTAAATCTACTAGCCCAAGTTGTTCTCTGTCTTGATGATGTTTCTGATTTTATAGCCATAGTAATGGCAAGCCAAATGTTCAAATAATGTACCTGCTTCCTGAATGTACTGGCAGGTCTGGTAGGCTGGCAGCCAGGCCTGTCTGGCAAAATCCAGACTGCTCATGTTCTAGGAAAAGAAAATGTTGTTAATGGCTGGTCCTCAGGAACTGGTTCGGAAGGATTCTGAGTCTTGATGGGTATACTTTTTAAATTTATGCCAGCATTGTAATCATGTCATTCAACACTATAGAAAGAAAGAAAAATCACACAAATGTGAAATGTACATTTTATGACAGTTCTTTCCCTGGACATAGCAGGGATTGTGTATCTATTACTTTCCTTGTTCAAAGTAAAAGCCTGTTAGTGAAAATCAAAACAAAGGAAAGGGAGCCCTTATGTGAATTTATGAACTTCTGGTAGTTGTCATTTTAGATATTTTTCTAATAGTTATAAAAAAATGGAAGAAAATATAAAGAATTTAAGGTAAAATTTTTTCTATTAAATTTAATGATTGTGTTTTATGATTTGGAATATAAAGCTCTTAATCATTCCAATAAATATTTGCAATAATATACAATTTAACTTATTTTACCTTTCAGGTTTCATTGGTCACTTTTATATTCCTAGTGATTGTATGACTATTAATACTTAAAAGAGTCTTGTATGTATTATATGTTTTACATGCTATAATTTTAATGTTATTCTAGAAAGTTAATTAAAATATAAAATATCTTTAAATAATCTAGAAAAGTGAATATTTATAAGTAATAATTAAAAAACCCCTCTTTTGAGTTAAAGGAAAAAAATGATCATTTCAATTGATGCAGAAAAGGCCTTTGATAAAATCCAACACCCATTTATGCTCAAAACTCTGGAGAAGATAGGTATCAAAGGAACATACTTTAATTTTGTTAGAGCCATTTATGACAAAATGGCTACATTATGTTATATTTAATGGAGAATGACTGAGAACATTCCATTAAATTCTGGTACAAGACAGGAATGTCCACTTTCACCACTATTATTTAATATAGTCCTTGAAACCCTGGCCAGAGCTATCAGACAAGAGAAGGAAATCAAAGGAATCCTAATAGAAAAAGAGGAAGTCAAGCTATCTTTATTTGCTGATGACATGATCCTATACCTAGCAGATCAAAAAAGCTCTATCATAAGACTTCTAGAACTTATAAATGAATTTAGCAAAGTGGCAGGATACCAGATCAACACTCATAAATCAATTGCTTTCCTATCTAACAGTAATTCTGCTGAAGAAGAAATCAGGAATCTGTCCCATTCACAATAACCTCAAAAAGAATAAAATACTTGGTCATTGATCTAACAAAGGATATAAAAAACCTGTACAATGAAAGCTATCAAAAATTAAAGAAAGAAATTGAAGAAGACCTATGGAGATGGAAAAACATTCCATGTTCTTGGTTAGGTAGAATCAATATAATTAAAATGGCCATTCTAGCAAAAGTCCTATATAGATACAACATAATCCCCATCAAGATACCAATGAAATTCTTCATGGACATAGAAAAAGCAGTTTTCAAATTTATTTGGAATAACAAGAAAGCCAGAATAGTCAAAACATTACTAAGAAAGAAAGACGAAACAGGAGGTGACACAATACCTAATCTGAAATTATGCTATAGGGCTATAGTAACAAAAACAGTGTGGTATTGATATCAAAACAGACATGAAGGCCAATGGAATAGAATAGAAGACACTAAGACAAACCCACATGTCTTTAACTATCTGATATTCGACAAAGGGGGCAAATATAGCATGGAAGAAAGAGCCTGTTCAACAAATGGTACTGGACAAACTGGACCGCCATATGCAGAAAATTGAAATTAGATCCTTATCTCACACTCTGCACAAAAAAGCAAATTGAAATGGACCAAAGAATTAGGAATTAAGCCAGCAACTATACAATTATTAGAAGAAAAAATAGGATTAACCCTCCACCACATTAGTGTAGGCACCTCCTTCCTTAACAAGGCTCCTATAGTGCAAGAATTAAAGCCAAGAATCAATGAATGGGATGCTATTAAACTGAAAAGCTTCTGCATAGCTAAACAATTAGTCAAGAATATCAGCCTACAGAATGAGAGAAAATCATTGCCTTCTATGCCTCTGACAGGGAACTAACATCCAGAATACACAAATAACTAAAAAAAAAAAAAAAAGACACAACAACAACTGAACAACAACAACACAAATAATTCAATCAATAAATGGGTTAGGGAGCTAAACAGAAACTTCTTAACAGAGGAAGTTCAAAAAGCCAATAAGTATATGAGAAAATGTTTTACATCATTAGTAATTAGAGAAATGCAAATCAAAATTTTACCGAGATTCCACCTCACTCCAGTCAGTGTGGCAAAAATGAAGAATACAAACAATAACAGATGCTGGAGGGGTTGTGGGGAGAAAGGAACCCTAACATACTTCTGGTATGTACATCGACTCTGGAAAGCAGTGTGGAGAGTCCTCAAAAAACTAGGAATGGATCCACCATATGACCCAGCTATCCCACTCCAAAAGAAAGAGCTGGAATTGGCGTGCTACAGAGACATAGCTACATCAATGTTTATAATAGCAAAATTTATAGCAGCTAAACTATTGAATCAACCTAGATGCCCTTCACTGGATGAATGGATTAAAAATGTGATATATATATATACATACATATATGTATATATACATATATATAGATACATATACACATACATACATGCACACACAAAAAATGAAGTTCTACTCTGGTATTAGAAAGAATGATGTAATGGCTTTGCAGTTAAATGGATGGAAATGGAAAAAATCATGCTGACTGAATATCCCAAGCACAGTGACTGAAGGGCTGACTATTTTCTCTCATATGAGGAAGCTAGAGTAAAACCTAAGATAGGATAATTGTTATCTGTGTTTAATTAATAAAATCGCTAAAGGTGAAATTTCATATAAGCTGAGGGAACCTTTAACTATGAAGGTGGGGGGGAGAAGGAAGAGAGAGGAGGCAGGAAAAAGGGTAGTTATCAATATGGCTTGGTACACTGGACTCCATGCAAAGTCAAACTATACTCAGACAAACAGGTAAACTAAAAAATTTCATTGATTAATATACGTGTATATGCTCATTTCTATCTATAGCATGGGGGTGTTATAGAGGAGATATGAGATAGGGGAATGGATGAAGGGGGTAGATCCTGGACTAGGATTGAGCTTAATTTACTTTGTCAATATCTATGTATATATGAATATGTAAGAACTATTCCCTCCAATATGTAAGACTATGTTAAACAAATAAAAAAAGTAAAAACAGAACATCCCAATAGGTGGTCTGTTCTTAAAAAAAAATAAAAACCTCTATTCTAGCTTAGTAATATTGCTTAGGAAAGAAGAAAAGGTCTACAAAAACCATGATAAAACCAAAGTGCTTTTGAGCAGACATGATAGAGAGAAACCCCAATTTGTATGTCATATAAATGAAATTAAATTTAAATATAAATAAAGGTTTGATGGAACAGTAAGTGACACTTTATGTATAAAAATTCATTAGCTTAAAAGAGCTATGAGTTTTTATCTTTATAATGACTATCAATTATGTTTTATCCTAGAGTCATAACAGACTTGGGTTCTGCAATTATTTTGTGATTAGGAAAATTTGCACTGAGATACAAAGAACAATCCATTTATAGCTTACTTTTGGGAGATTTTTTCTAATGTTAAAGACCATAGCCAAATGAATTCAGTGGTAAGATTAAGGTGGTCATCTACAGCTGATAAAATTAATAAAACATCTTCAGTTTTGGGTATTTTCAGTTCTCTAGCATTCTATTTATTTATTCATTCTCAGATACTTCACTATACATTTGTTTTTTTATTCTGGTTCAAAATTAAAGCCTTTAAACATTTTTAATTCATTATACCTGCTTCTACATTATTGTTATCCTGAGTTTTTCTACACATATTGCAAACCTGCAAAGACACTGTTATTATTGTTATTTTTAAAAAGTCAATATTCATCTATATTTACCCATATTCTTTTCTCTTATTTTTTCCACATTTGTATTGGCGCATTATATTTGTACATAGTAATTGGATTTGTTATTAGATATTCATCCATATACACAATATAACAATATAATTTGGCCAATATCCCTCCCTAGCACTTCCCACAATCTCCCAACCCAGTCTAGTATTCTAAAGTATATATGTTAGGAGGGTCATTTTAACATTTCTAGAAGTCATAGATATTACTTACTTAATTGCCTGAAACATTCTTTTATTAAATATTTTATGCTGTGAATGATCAATAAAAATTGTTCATTGATAACTAATTAGAAATATTAAATGCCAAAGGAGAGTAATATAGTCTGTGGTAACTATACCCTTTTTTATTTATTTATGGCTACATAACAAATAATCCCAAAATTTAGTGGCTTAAAATAGCAAAGATTCATTCTCTTCTAGTTTCTATTGGACAGGCATCTGTGAGTGGCTTAGTTATACATATCTGCCACAAAGACCCTAATAAGATTATAATCATAACCCTGATAAGACTATAACCATGTTTACAATATCATCTGATAGCTTGAATGGAGGAGAGTTTAATTTTTAGTTTAAATTTAGTTTATATGGTTGTTGACAGGACTTAATCTCTCATAAACTTTTGGAAAGAGGTCTCAGTCCCTTGCTGTCTGTTACTTCCCTCTTTGGGTTGCTTTGTGAACTCCATAGAGCAAGTCACAACATAATGGTTGCTTCTATCACAACAAGTGAATGAAAGAGCAAGAGAGGGCATCAAGATGGAAGCCAGAGTCTCTTTTCAACATAATCTAGAAAGTAACATACCACAATTTTTGCATATGCTATTACAGAGGTGAGTTACTTAATGGAAATTATTACTCAAGGGTATTATTATCAGAAGGTGGGATCTTTGTGAACTGAGAGGTTTTTTAGCATATGCTCATTTATAGATGAAGAAATAAACATAGAGTTAGGGTAACATTTTTTAAGCAAGGAAAACAGCAAATTTAGAAGCTGAAGTCAAAGTTGAAGTATTACTGATTAAAAAAACCTAGGTTGGGCTGGAGCGGTGGCTCAGCGGATTCGGCGCTTGCCTGGCAAGCACGAGGACCCGGGTTCAAATCCCAGCACCACGTACACAACTGAGTGTCGGAGCAACTAAGGCCATGTGAAAAACTAAATAAAATTGTTTTAAAAAATAAAAATAAAAAAACCTAGGTTGTTTACATTGCAACAAATTTCACCCTTGTATTACTGAAAGAATAAGAACAAATGAACTAGGAAAGCCTGTAATGAGTCAAAGAAGCAATATTAATATGATTTTTTTAAAAAAAGGAACTGGATTTTACCTTGTGAGATCATCCAAATGAACAATGTATTATCTGTATTTGTAGTAGACATAGAAATAAAATGCAGAAAAGGAAAGGATTGAGTTGGGTATATAACTATTTCAAATAAATTCTATCAATAAATATTAGAATTTAATACATAAAATTGGTGTTTCTTCAAAAATTTAAAAAGTATTTGAATTATAATTCCTAGCACCAAATGTTTAGAAAATAAGAGTAAAACGCTATTTAGAGAGGCATAAAAATATTAAGCATCAAGTAATAAATACAATGAAATATGCAAGACCTCTACTGAAGAAAGTACTGAACTATTATTGAAAACAATCCAAGAGCTCCAGAATGTGGAGTGACAGACCATACTCATGGTTTGGAAGACAACATATTATAAGCTAATTATTCCCAAGTTGTTAGATTAAGTACTTTCTAAATCACAAGTCCACTGCTCTGTGTGTGTGTGTGTGTGTACTTGAAAAATGACCAACTGTAATCAAACTTTTATGGAAATAAAAAGGACCCAGATTGGCTGACCTAACCTAAAAGAAGAAGGAAACATTGAAAGACTTACACTTTATATGAAGCTTATAAAATTATGATGTGGCATCAGTGCAAGAATACAGCATTGGACAAAAAAATCAAGGACACAAGTCCAAGCAACAGGCTAACACAAAATAATGGTGACACTCAGAACAACGGAGAAAGAAGTGTCTTTTTCGGAAAGTTGTGCTGGGTCAATTTGATATTCCACATGAAACAAAATGAATACCCCCATACACAAATATCAATTTATAGATTGATATTTTTTTCTGGTGATACTTGGGGTTAACCCAGGGCCTTGTGCATACTAAGCAGGTAATCTACCACTGAGCTATATCCCAGCCCAGGAAAAATCTTTTAGTGGAAAGTATAGTGAAATATCTTCATGATTTGGGATAGGCAACAATCTCATTAAAGGGACACCAAAAGCACTAATCATAAAGTAGAGATTATTAATCTGGACTACAAAATATTAAAACTTTTTAAATCAAAGGACATTAGTACTAAGTGAGAAGTGGGGAAGATATTTACTACATTTATAATTGACAAGTGGCTTGTATCAAGAATCTCTAAGGAACTCCTTACAAATAAATATGAGTTTTTGCAAAGTTTTATTAAAAAATAAACAGAAGAATTGAACCAGCACTTCAGAAGATCATACCTTTATAATGAAAAGCAGATTAACCTTGTTGGTAATAAGAAAAAGCAAACTAGAACTACCCTGAGAGAACCACATACCTATACAATGCTTAAAATTATGCAAAATTAAACCAATAATCTTAAGCATTGGCAAGGATATGTGCTGGAAGTATCATACTCCAAATGCAATCACTTTTTAAAACTACTGTGTCTCATGTGAACCCATGTTACTTGATGACCCAGAAATCCTAGCTTTAAACAAAGCAGAAATGGTATATAGGTTCACCAAAATAAATATTCAAGAATGTCCATATCAAGCTGGATACATAGCATACATCTGTAACCCCCGTGTCTCAGGAGGCTGAGGAAGGAGAATCCCAAATTCAAAGACAGCCTCAGCTTAGAGAGGCCCCAAGCAATTTAATGAGGCCCTATCTCAAAATAAAAAATAAAAATAGCTGGAGATGTGGTTCAGTGCTTAAGTACCCCTGGGTTCAATCACCAGTACAAAAAAAAATCCCAAAACCCATATTAATATGAATCCATATCAACATGATTTTAATAGGTCAAACTGAAAATAATCCAGATGTTTACCTATAGTAAATTAATAATTAAATATTATACAGTAATGAAAAAGATAAACTACTGCTTCTTAAAATAACAAATGATTCTATAAACATAAGAAGCCAGACAAAAAATCATATATCCTCTATGACTCCATTAATATAACATTCAAAAAGGTATAAAAACAAATGTTTTAGAAGTCAGCATAATGTTAAACTCTGGAGGAGGGAGTAGGAGATGCACAGGGGCTTTTGGGGTCTCAGGGATGGTCTGCTTCTTTTCTTGATGGTAGTCACATGGCCACACACTTTGTGATAATTCACAGAGGTGAATATTTATGACCTCCCTCAAGTGTGCCAGAAACCAGGATTGCATTGCAGCAAGGGAGTTGTTGAAATTGTTCCTTTGGTTTAAGATATTGGCTATTCCGTGGACAAACCACAATCTTTCTCTCATTTTAATCTCTGTGGAGTAATCTGATTGATGTCACTCATCCAAGAAGCTGGGTTCCCTCAGTGGGCATCCACACCTGAAATAAAGCTGTGGTCTGGGTGGTGGAATTAAAGGACAGAAGCAGTCACATGAGACCTGCAGGAACAATGGATGAGAGTGCATCCAGAGAAGGTGGTCACAAATGGAAACATATTCTCTGAAGGGTTTTTTTTTCTTCTTCTTTTTTGTGGTACTGGGAATTGAACTGAGGGATACTCTACCACTGAATTACATTCCCAGCCATTTTTAAAATTTTGAGACAGGGTCTTGCTAAGTTGCTGAGGCTGCCCTGATATTTGCAATCCTCCTGCCTCAACCTGGTTGCCAGGCATGGTTGCTAGGATTACAGGTACCATCAACCATGCCTGGGGAGGGGGGCAGCATGTCTGAATGTGCCCACTGTCATGCAGTGGAGTGTGAAAACCAAAGTGTTAATGGTTTACCCAAAGCTAAAAAAATAAGGAGACTAAAAATTAGTAGTAGAATATCTGTGATATGTGGACTGCATATTTCAGTTCTAAGACTGCATATGTTTTAGAGCTTAGATAGCAAATTATTTCTTACTGTGATCAAACTATGCTATGCCATAGACATGCCATAATTGATTATATTTTTCACATTTATTTGAGTTCATCAGGAACTGAAATAACTAAAGAAATGGGACATCTTTGCATACATCTCTAAGTTAAAGTTTGTCTTTAAAATCTGTCTTTTAAAAATAGGATTTATTAATTTTCAAGATGCATGCTTAGAATTTAAAGGTCACAATTTTAAAAAGGCACATTAATTGCATGTATCTTAATCATTTCTTAAACTGAAGGCTAATTTAAAGTGATGGTCTAAGTGGAATATATTACTCATTTTTATAATTTTATCACCCATTTTATATATGTGCTTGTAGCATCTGTTTGATTTTGAAATCTAGGGACATAAAAGGAAGGAGACTGTTGAAGGGTGGCAGATAATACCACTCCATGTTATGTCACTTTGGTGTAAGGATGATTTCAAGCTCACAGCAGCTAAACTAATCAGCAGGTACAGCAGGGCACTCTGACCACCCCTTTTCCTTCCTGAAAGCAGGAGATAAAATGGATGTCCTTTCTGTACCAGGAAGAATACAAATTTCTTTTTTCTTTCTTTCTTTTTTTTTTTTTAAGAGAGAGGGACAGAGAGAGAAAGGGGGGGAGAGAGAATCAATTTTTACTGAGTTTTTCTCATGGTTTCTGTTGCTCTGACACTTAGTTGAGTCCGTGGTGCTGGGGTTTGAACCCGTGAATTCATGCACGCCGGGCAAGTGCTGGCCGAGACACGGCTCCATCACCAGAATAGAACGTTCTTATCACAGGCATGAGGAGTTGAAGCTGAGAAAAATCAGTACAAACCAACCTTGTTAAACAAACCTTGTCTTCCTTGCTTCTTTTTCTGTTGTTAACTGGCCTAACCTAAGGCCCTTTGCCTTCTCATATCTTCATAATTTACTACTCTTTATACTATTCGGTATATAAACATTCAACACTAATTGCTTCCTTGGGTCTTCACTTCTTTATGAGGGCTCCTGTGTCCATAGCATTTATATTAAATAAACTTGTATGCTTTTGCCCCCTTTTAATCTGTTTTGTGTCAAATTTAATTGCCAAACCCAGCCAAAAATCCTACGAAGGTAGAGATAAAATTGTGCTGCCCCTACATCGTTTTTATTAGGACAGCTGTGTTTTAAAAATAACTCTCCACCAAAATGCTGGCTTCTATTATGTGAGTTAAAGGTGACCTAGATATCTCTAACCAAAAAAGCTGCAAGTTCTTTTCTCATAGGTACCAGCTGTTGACTGTGGCAATGGTTCCCACTCTGTGATGTCCTCTAAAAGGGAAGTAGAAAAAAGCCTTAGGATGAAAGAAGAAAGATTGTAACTGAGGGACAAGGCTTTTGCCGGTTGTGAGCTTGGGGGTCTGGCTTTACCCCACTCTGCCTCAGCCTGTGCCATAGGGTCCACAGGGAAACATCACATCACCAGAGGATTTGACCCTCCCCGCAGGAAGTGTGTTGTATCATCTCCCAGGCAGAGCGTTGACAGTTCCTCACCCAGAATCATCTGAGTGAGGCATTTCCTGGATAGGGAAGTATATCATCATCTCCTCCTCCTCCTCCTCCTCCTCCTCCTCCTCCTCTTCTCTTCTTTTAAAGAGAGAAAGACAGTGAGAGACAGAGAGAAATACAGAGACAGTCAATTTTTATTGAGTTTTTCACATGGCTTTCGTTGCTCCGACACTTAGTTGTGTACGTGGGTGCTGGGGTTTGAACCCGTGTACTTGCGCATGCTGGGCAAGCACTGTAACCACCAAGCCCTGAAGTATATCTCTTCTGTTATGCAAAATTTTCAGCTGCAGTGCCCCCCATCCGCCCTGCCAGTGTTGCCCTTTAAAGGAGGGGGGAGTATAATTTAGCATAATGTTCCAGAGTATAGTTTTTTGACTCAAATCCTTTCAAAGTCTGAATATGGGTGAATTTAGGGGGGAAAAGTTCCCTAAAATAATTCATTATGTGAATCCCAACTCTGAATATTGTGAATTACTACTATTAGGTGTTATTGCTATAGATACAAAGCTTTGGAATAAATTTTAATTTATTCCTTCTCTTAGAATTTTTGACAGAATTCTTTGTGCCTTACTTTTCAGGAAAAAAAAAAGAGTGAAGAAAAGAATTCTTTTTTTTTCTTTTAGAGTAATGTATAACAAAAAAATCTTTTCATGATTTTCACCAATGGTAAGCATAAAATCCAAGTTATTATGGCTCTCATTACAATGGCACTAATATTCCAGTGATTATCTGGATATTAATAGAAGTTCCTGACCCACAGATTCTTTTTGCAAATGTTTAGTATGATAATGTGCTACAAAATGTAGCTATGTATGTTTTTCTTGCCTTCCTCTGGAAGAAATGAGTTGCGGGAAGGTTTATGGGATACGGAATGATTTAAAATCTATTGATTGTTTGGACTCTTGTTTCAAGGAACTGTACTGCTTTTTTTCTCCTCTGAAAGCAATCTCATGTGTTGCCGATAGGAATGTATTTATGTGTGTCTTTCTTCATCATTTATTTTCTTGTGTATTATCACATACTAAAGCCAACTATATTTTGAAGATAAATACTAGCTTCCGGAGAAATGCTGTATTTTGGTGCTGATTGCTTTGGCACATTATACATGGTCAGTGTTAATTCTGATGGTTTAACTGAAGAACCCCTTATCTGAAATTTTAAGTCACCAAATATTGAGAGTCAGAATCTTTTTTCTTCCTATTTTACACTGTTTGTTTTTTAAAACCCTTGCTTTAGTAATCCAAATTTCTCTTTGCTTAATGTTTTGTTAAGAATAATTTGGAGAAGAACCAATATTTTGTCTACTGAAGACTTCTTTCCTTTTCAAAAATAACCATCTTTCGTACTTTAAGCCCTTCACCTTGGTACTTTTAAAAATTAAATTAATTAAATGACACTATTTATTAGCAACAACAACAAAAGCCCCGGATAGTATTACTCAATTCTTTTATTTCCCACTCACAAAATATGGTTCTTCTGCCTCGCCCATTTTTATATTCTTCTTTACCTTGTTATTTATCATCTTAAGGAAGTAAAGAACATCACAAAAAAAGTTGTAGTCAAACTATTGAATTTTCACATCTCTTATGTGCTTTTAACGTATTGTTAGAAATAAAAGCCAAAAATTCAAATCTTTATTCTTTGAAAACTGCTTAAAATGAAATAATTTTGTGAGTCAAATTAGTACTTTGGAAAGTACCCTGTAGTGATTACATCATACCTAAGCCATGAAGTCATCCCACATTGGTTGAAATATTACTTATTATGTAGAAAGTGTTTTGGAACAAATGTGTTAAGAAAATGCATTTCAGGGAGATAACTGGCAAAGTATTTAGCATTATATAATCAGGACTTCTCCTTAAATTTATTTTTATTCTACCAATTGTATCATATAAAAATCTAAAAATGTCTCTTTTTTTAGAACCAATTCATTATACTTCCCTTTATATTTCCTTTGGATGTAAGATGACAAGATTATCAAAATTCTCCAAAATGCCTCCTAGGGAACATCTCAAACATAGTCCTTTAATATGGTTTCACTGAAGATCTGAGCAGCATCCTGCCAACTTTAGAAGACAATCTGATTTAGGAAATCATTTCAGGGCAGAGTAGTCTTTATTTATGGTGACAGATTTCTCTGAGTTCTCCTTTCACATTTTTGGCTTCCTAGTTTCTTGTAACTTTTTTTTTTTTTAGATAACTTAGCAAGATTAAAGTTTAACAGCAACAAAAAAATCTAAATGATGAATTTTCATGAGAGCGCTTTAGAAAAGGGCCCAATCCCTTCTGGAGAAAGACTATGTCCTCTGTTTTCAAACAGTATGTCATAGGCTATTTCTTTTCATTCTGATGATGCAAGAAATATGTATGTCTGCTGGTAGTATTTTAGGAACAATTTGCAAACACCCTTTTGTTTACATGTTATGATTATTTTTTTATTCAGAAATTTAATTGTTGAACAATCTTGTAATGAAATTATATATATATATGTATATATATATATTCTGAAAATTAGCAGGAATGAAATTAAGAGATGACAATGACAGAGGAGAATCCATGAGGATAAACTTTTTCTATATACATTGATATTTAACAGACTGCTTGGAAAGCAACTTTAGAACATTTGGATCGGTCTTTTAGGTACATTTATAAATTAAGTTGAATCGCATCCCTTTTGATGCAGACAGTTTGTCAGCATTTAAGAATTAAGACTTTTGCACACTAGTGGTAAAAACACAAGTTGAACCCTTTGAAGTGGAAAGTTAAACAACTGATCATTGATTTTCTGCCTCTTCTTGAAAAGAGATTGACAGAAGTCTGAGGAATGCCGCAATTGAGACATCAGCTCTCAAAAAGTAGACTGCTCCTCCAAGGGATGAGTACATCTCATTCCAGGGCTTCCTTACTCCGTGCTTAAACTTCCTGTCAATTAAGAATGAGTATGTGCTCAAGTATGCAAGTAGGCATGGCAAAATTGAGTAGAAATGAGCCAGCACATTAATATTCTCTCAAGGAAGCAAAACATTGAAATGCAAGGAGCTTCTCCTGCATTGATTGTCTACAAGAGTTGTGTCAAGACGTGCTTTGAATCACAGGTTTTCGTTAATGTTTTCTAGTTCTCATTGGTTTTTCTTTGCTGTCTTCCTGGAAACACTTTTAAACAAACATAAAGAACCATAACGGAAAAGCTATCTAACCCTAAACTTAGAATAGACTGACAGTGTTCTTTAACTCAATATTTTAGATTCTAATGAATGTAACATTAAATAATTGTCCTTTGTATAGCAAATTTAAATTATGGATTTAGTCTCATAAGTAAGAGTATTACCTTTCATTTTGCTTATTGGCAGAGAAAATTAAAACTGTTGATCTACAATTAGTCTTTTATGATGCTCAACATGTGGCTACAATTTAATACTCATTAAATTCAAAAAAATTAAAATATTTGAAAAGAGGAGCAAACGTAGATATGAACTTCCTGTTCTTTAATTTTATATATGAAGAAAAATGCGTCCTCACTAGATATTCATTCTTGTCAAGAAAGGGAAAGTTAAGGTATCATTCAAATTTGCTGAAGGAAATCATCTAACCAATCAACCAACTCATTACCCACTCACATACCCACCTATCCAATCAATCAATCAACAAACCAACTATATAACCACAAAAACAAAAAGACCCTTTGTTAAGACATTAAATGTCCTAATTACTGATTCTGTGAAGGTTATGCAAGAAACTTCAATTTAAGACCACAATTTCCGTGGCTAGAGCAGTGGCTCAGCAGTTATGGCGCTTGCGTAAGGCCCCGGGTTCTAAACTCCAGCTACCACATACACAACTAAGTATTGTAGCAATGATGAATAAGACAAAAAACTAAATAAAATTGGTTCTCTTTTTCTATCTCTCTCTTTCTTAAAAAGAAAGACCACAGTTTCTTTATTTCTGAAATAAAATAAAAATTATAATAGAAATTATCTCATTGCATCATTGTGAGGAGTCAACGAGATAGGCAAGTAAAGAGTTATGCACATGATATATGTTATGGACTGAAAGTTTATGTGTCCCAGAAATCATTTCTTGAAATCTGAATCCCAATGTGACTGTGCTTGGAGATCAGGCCTTTAGAAGACAATTAGGGTTAGATGAGGTCATGAAGGTGGGAACTAAATAATGGGATTGGTGCTGTCATAGGAAGAGACATGAGATTGTTCTCTTCTGTGTGCACACAAAGGCTCATGAGGGCACATGGGGAGCTGGTTGCCACATAAAACCAAGAGAAAAGGACTTAGAGTAACATTTGAGTTGCTGGCACCTTAATCTTGGACTTTTCAGCCTCCAGGGCTGTGAGAAACCACATTCTCATTCTTTGAGCTACCTAGTCTATTTTGTTGTGGCAGCTCAAGCAGACAATCTGTGTTAGCCATGATAACAATGATTATGGAAAAATGACACCTAGATTGCATTGGAAGACCCTAGATTCCATCTTTCCTTTATTCATTACTTTGTTTTTTAAGTTATTGAGGCATCATCCAATTCTTGCAGAAAAGGTACTTATATAATAATATTCTGTCTCCTGTCTTTCACTCTCCTATTTCCACAATATGGAACACAAATTTTGTCTAAATGCTGAAGTTATACATAAAAATCTGACTGTGCTAATTTGACAACCTTGCCTTGGAGTGGCTTCTTGTACCATTTACCCACAGAATTTCTCCATTTCTGCTTTCTTATTGTCTTAGCCACAGTTCCATAGAGATTCTAAACAGATTAATTTTACATCAAATTTTATGGAAAAAGTTTGTGCATCATATTTTCTTTGTGTGAGCATGTGCATGGAATTTTAACCTATCTGACTACAAAAAAGACATATGCTCTTTTATGAGGGTCCAATGAAAGGAGCTGCAGCTGTTTAGATGAGAATGAATAGCAGTGGCAGGGCTGGCCCTGGCTTATGACATGTTTATTATTTGCATGATTTCAGTCTGTCTGCAAAGCTGATTAAATTTAAATAATGGAAGAATAATATTCTAAATATTTCATTAACATCTCATTATGCAAATTATGGAAATAAAAAAGTTAACATCCCACCTAAAGTATAGGTGAAGCAGTAGCAATAAAGAAATAAATGATTAAGCACAAGCATCCTTTTTATATAAGGAGCGATGTGTCCTGGCAACAACTATGCCAGCAAAACATGAAAAGTAATATTTTTATTTCAAAATCTAATGTTGCCTAAAATCAACGTCCAATTTCTTTTGCATTTCCCTTTCTACTCTCTAATAACTGCTAAGTCCAGCAAAAATTTTGGCTAAGAAAAACACATCAGTGAGGGTCTGGTTGTGTTCTTGCCCAAGGATATTCAATTAACCAATAGTTTATTAACAGCAACAACAAACACGACTACAGGATAATATTTATTGGATTTTTTTTTCTGTGAGCAAAGAAAATGAAGGATTAAGGAGACTGAAATTTGACTTTCATAGTAGTAGTTCAATAGCATTATTCCCATTTACACATAGAAAGTCTAAGGTATGAAGAGATTGTCACTTGTTAAACCAAGTTCATACAGACTATAAATTGATTTGAAGTTGGTATGTATGTTTATAAATCCTATGCATAAAGAGCAGGCTGTCTAGGAGATGAGATAAACCTATACACGTAAAATGACACCATGAAGAATCCAGGGGATTTTGTTTAGCTGTGTCCCCATCTGTGTCATTTAGGATTAGAAATGCACTATATTGGACAGCAATATTCTTTTCTCTTTCCTTTTCGCAATTATGCAGAAAACATGATTATATAAGATAGTTAGATAGCAAATATATTTAGTCAACTCTGTGAATTATATATGGAAATTATTATACCTTCTAGGCAAATCTCAATGTAGAGAGGAATTACACCCTCTGTTACTTATTAGCTATGAAACTGTGGGTAAGTTATTTAGCTTCTATGGGTGTCAGTGTTCGAAATTTTAAAACAGGTTGGATAATAGTACTTACTCATGTAGTTGTTATTGAATTTAATGAGCTAATATATAATAATACTTGCAAAACATTCAGCATAGTGCTTGGTATATAATAAACACTTTATTATTGTATTATCTTTTTTTAGTTATTATTGTATTATCATCATTACATCTTTATAAGATATATGAAGCAGAGAGTCTTGGTTTTGGGTTTTTTAATGTTTCTTCCCAAGTTTTCAGAGACCACAGTGGAGACTCTTAGATTTGCAGAATAACTATTAGTGACTTTGGTGTTTAGTTTTCATGGCTCATTTCTTTTTCTAGTTGAAATCATTTTCTTTTCTTCCCTTTTGCCACTGACCTATTACCCACTTTATCTTTCAGGGTGGAAACCAACCCAGCAACAATAACAATATGAGTGATTTCTCCCTGCTGCTCTTTTCCTCCCAAAGTTCTGTGGTACAAGTCTTCCCCCTTCTTCTAATAATGGTCTTAAAATTCTTCCTCTCCTACCTCCTCAGATTCCCTGAATCTTAATGGTAAGGGATTACTGCCCAGGGGAAGTTTGATAAACTGCTGAAATAAGTCAAAGGGTAAAAATATTTCCAAGTGGGAATAGTAAGAAAGGCTTCATGGAGGAGATGACAACTGCAAAAATGGAAGGAAAGAGTGGTGTGGAAACTGGAGAAAACAAAATAAATATGCAGCAATATACTGGACTATTACGTTTTTATTTTTGGTACTGAGATAGGGTCTTGCTAAGTTGATTTGGGCTTCGCTAAGTTGCTGAGGCTGGTCTTGAACTTGTGATTCTTCCACCTCATCCTCCCAAGTTGCTAAGATTACAGATGTGCACCTGGCTATACTGCACTGTTGACAGTTCCTTCGGAAAGAGTCTTGTCTAGTAATCATTAGGAAATCATATAACCTTTGTGTGCTAGAGCTCTTCTAAGATTTTTTTGGAAAATGATATTCTTATAGACATTTTACAACTTACAGTTCTATCAACTTAGGATACGTTTAGGGCTAATCTAGGCAAAGAGTTATAAATAGCAATTAATATTATTTTTAGTTAAATGATTAATGCCACTATAATGTTATAGCTATACCATAAACAACATTAGTGTTATACTATCCAATCTAAAAATCATTTCATGGAACATTTTACTTGATCCTTAAGTAATCTCATGGAAAATTTAAGTAGCATAAGCATCACTTTGCCATTTTATAAAGAGGAAGTAGAAAGTTACTGACTTTAAAAAAAAATACTACTAATCACAAGATGCAGATCTATGACATAAACTTGGGTATTCAGATTTTACCCTAAAGCTTTATCATCTAAAGCTTCACCACTGTTCATTTGGTGGTAACTCAAGAATGGGCAGTCATGGGCAGATACCGGTATCTTGTAGATTGATTGAACAATGTCTGTAGAGCTCTACAATCCCTCAAATTCTGGTACTGGCCATTAGGGTAAGAGCATGACCAAGACCAATGAGATCACTGCTGTTCCTAAGCTTAAGTATAAGTAGTCAGAGAGAGAGAGAGTAAAAGCAAAAAGCACATTAATACATAGGGTATTTATTGATTGTTGTTAAGTGCTATTTATGAATGAAATAAACAGATAGTAAGGCCTACAGCTTCCTCCAGTTACTCTATCTTACATTTAGATTTATCCTTATGAATGTAAGTTAAAAGATGAGTATATGTCATTATATGAAAAGTCAGAGTGAATTCCAGGCCAAATTGAAACTAGAAAAGCTTGCATATAGAGAGACTTATTATTACAAGGCTATGATAGAGGTGATCTACTGAGGCTGGATTGTGGGGAGTGAAGAAGAAGAGAGTGGTTGAAAGTTGAAAAAGAAGCAGGAGCCAAATTATGGAGTAGATAGAGTGGGTAAATGTCAGAGGGTCAGTAAAGCTTGCAAAGGCATTCTTAACAAGGCATTCTTAACTGCATCCACACTCAGTCCCCAAGGGTAGACTCCTAGCTGCCATGTTTGTACATGTTTCCACTCCCCTGGTTACAGTTTTCATGCAATAAAATTGTATTGAACATCTGCTGTGTGCACTGTGTAGTAAATAATCAAAGCACATGTGGTTGTTGACCTTCTGGAGTTTTATGGTTCAGTTTGAGTATTCTCAGACCCCCACAGGGTCAATTAGAGCTTCTTATTGATGGGTTTGGAACTGGAAACAAAAGAAAGATTCAATTTCTATGTGATTGGAGCTATTGTATATATAAACTTGGATCTGTTGGAAACCAAATTCTTCCTCATTGACTGAGGACTCCAAGAGTCTAGCTTGCATCGAGATAGGAATGAAGCATATAGGAAGAGATGTTACTCATTTAATTTCTGATGGCTTTACATTTAGGGTCTCTAGTTCTAGAGGTTGGAGTGTATTCTGCTCTCTTATTCTTTAAGATACCCCATAATTCTATAAAATGTACTATAGTGTATTCCTCATTTTCCTAATATGGTCTGAGCTATTTTGTTGTTGTTGCTTACAAATAAATAAATTTAATTGATATCCTTGACTGACTAACCAGTGAGGATAAGCTTGGTAAAGAAAAGCTCTAAGCCTTAATTATGGATGAGAATTGAAGGTTAGAAGAACTTAAAATCTTAGAAGGTAAAGAAATTTCTTCATTCTACTCATCTATGTAAAAAGATGAATGCATGGCCTTTGCCGGTAAATAGATGGAGAAGGAGAAAATCATGCTGAGTGAAATTAGCCAAACCCAGAAATTCAAGGGCTGAATGTTTTCTCTCATCATATATGGAAGCTAGAGTACATTATCAGAAAGAGTGAGAGAACAATAAGTTTAGACAACAGACTCGTCAAACACGGATTGCCCATTGAACTGGGGGCAACCTTGCAGACTAGGGATGGGGGCAGCAGGAGAAAGGAAGTGAGGTGGAGGGAGGGGGAAAGTGTGGGGAAGTTAAAGAGGGGACATATATGATGTGAACATGTATGAAAGTGTAGCAACAAACCCCTTTGATATGTAAAACTATAATGAACAATAAAATCTTGTTAAAAATCTCTACATAGTTAACAGAAATTTAGATCATTGTGTAGATGAAAAAACATTGAAAAAATGGAAGAAGCGCTTCATTGATGATGAATTCTGGTAGTGATGTTGAAGATGGTGAGATAATGCCATGTTATGAGAATCTGTCTTGTATCTGTGAGATAGA
This sequence comes from Aplodontia rufa, assembly GCA_004027875.1. NCBI lineage: Eukaryota > Metazoa > Chordata > Mammalia > Rodentia > Aplodontiidae > Aplodontia > Aplodontia rufa. Next base: position 71,350 of record PVKS010004122.1, read on the forward strand.
GAATAAATGTAGAGGCCCCCATTGAAACATATGTCAGATTTCAAACTATCTTCTTATCCATATACACAAGCCCAGCTTCAAAGGCGTGGGGCAGATTCCAGGGAGGCATTTTTGAATATCACCTCTCTCCTATGTGCATGATTGGTGAAAGTATTTGTTTATGAAAGAGGATAACTGATCACATTTAACTGTTTTACTAGAAATAGACCTAAAACTATCCCAAATTGATAGGATTATTGAACACCTATCACAAAGAGAAAGTGAACAAAAGACATTATTTCTACGCTCATGGGGCTTTGATCTAGATGGAGTGGGCATCTGATCCAAGGTATTGTGCTTGATGCTTCAATATAGTGTTCATGATAATCCTTGAAAATTAAGTATTATTGATGTTATTTAATAAGAGTTCCTACTCCCACATACGCTAGGGAGTCAAGTTACTAATTATTGAAGAGTGAATAAATAGCTGAGACAGAATACAGTTCTTTTCTAATTCTGTACCTTTCTTAAATCCTTGCCCCTGCCAGTCACATCATTCCTGCTTGATCAGCAGGAAACAGGAACATTTAGCAATCAGACGGTGGCAACTATTACTGTAGGTAGGAAAATCAATGGGACACCCCAGTGTGGAGCTGGACAGCCAAAGCCAGCCCAACCACTTCTCTGTATCTAGTTAGATTTTGCTGCAATACACTAAACAGCTCCCTAAGTATGTTTGCTGACAACAGCAGATTATGGAACTTAGAGATGACCTCCTTTCCACTTCTGCTTTCCAAATTTTGCATGAATACATCTTATTGTCAAGCAGTTTTTTTGCACTTGAAGCCCTAAGAGCAAAGGAGTCTGAGGAAATGTAGCTCTCAGGTTTCTAGCCTCTGGGAAATGCAGACCAGGAGTAGGGGATAAATCCTTAACAATCCAGTCCTTGGTATCTGCTATTCCATTTCCCTTTTGTTCTGCATGCTCAAATGTTTGCATAGAAGTATGATCTTTCTTATTTGTAAGTCTAGATATGTAGAGGATTATCTAGGATTGTCTGAGATTTTTTCTGGAGTTTAATGTGATATATATTATATGCTATAACTATATGCATAGTTATAGTTACAGCATTAACTACCTATAGCAATCAAAAGTAAAGCAGACTTTACAAACAGACACTTACAAGCCAAGCTGAGAAAGCCTGAGCTACCAGGGAGTCAGAAACCTGAGGTTTGTCTGTATATTTTTTCCCCTCCAGGCTCCCAATAACTGTGTGTCACCTTCAACAAGATATCTAACCTCTATGGGTTTTCAGTGTTTTTCTCCACTATAACAAGAATAATGGTTCTCAGCACTTTCCTGCCTCTAGGGATGTTGTCAGAATTAATGAGACACCAGGGTGAAAGGCTTTCCACTTTTCCCCCCTCTGAGAATGCTGGAATATAAATAAAAGTAATATCTCTATTTTGTGAACTCTTTTTCCTTCTGTGTGTCTTAATAACATTCAGAAAAGAACTCACAGATTTTTTGAAGCAACAGCAATTATTGTAGGTGTTACATATAATAAGAGAACTGTATCTGCCAGGAAAAACAAAGGAGAAACCAAAAACTTGAGCCAGAGAAAGTCTGCTTACTCTTTAATGGAAGCAGTAGGGGGGCTGGGATAATCACAAGTAAAATATTACTGTACAGAGAGCAGATGAAGGTGGGAGGAGAAACTCCTTAATTAAAGTTGCCATCCTGAAGATGGAATAAGGAAAGACTCTGGCTGCTGACACATTGCTAAAACGTTCTTTGAAATACAGAAGAGAGAAGGTGGAAGCTGGAGGTCAAAATGTTTGTGTCATTAAAGGTCAAACTGCTCAAAACAATGAGAATAGTATCACTGATCACTATAAACAATTGGAAGTTAAACTCTAATACGTGAAAACTGTTCTCAGCACGTTCTTTGGTTAATTAACCATTGTCTGTTAACATAGATAACAGGCACTCTAATAGATGCTTTCATTTCAATGGAAAACAATCCTCCAGATTTTGATGGATGTTAATACTGTCAAAAATATACATTGGGATATTTCACTCAGCATAATTTTTTCCATTTCCATCCATTTGGGCTGCAAATACCATGACATCATCCTCTCTAATAGCAGAGTAGAACTCCACTGTATATATACATATACCACTGTTTTTGAATCTACTCATCCAGGGAGGGGTATCTGGGTTGGTTCCATAGTTTAGTTATAGTAAATTGAGCTACTATAAATATCGATGTAGCTATGTCTCTGTAGTATGCAAATTCTATCTCTTTTGGGAAAGTACCCAGGAATGGGATAGCTGGGTCATAAGGTGGTTCCAGACCTAGTTTTTTGAGGAGTCTCCGTATTGCTTTCCAGAATGGCTGTACAAGCTTGCAGTCCCACCAGTGTGATAGTGTTCCTTTTTTCCACAACCCTTCCAGCATATGTTATTGTTCATATTCTTCCTTTTTGCCAGTCTGAGAGGAGTGAGGTGGAATCTTAGTGAAGTTTTGATTTGCATTTTTCTGATGTAGAGCATTTTCTGATGTAGAGCATTTTCTCATATATTTATGGGCTTTTTGGACTTCCTCCATTGAGAAGTTTCTATTTAGTTCCCTTGCCCATTTATTTATTGGTGTAACAATGATTCCCTCCAATATATAAGACGATGTTGAATTAATAATAAATATATTTATACATATATATGTATATATATGTTGGGGGGCAGGAGCAGTGTCTCAGTTGTTATGGTGCTTGCTTGGCATGTGCTAGGATGTGGGTTCAAACCCTAGCACCACATACACAACGAAGTGTCAGAGCAATGAAAGCCACATGAAAAACTAAATAAAATTAATTCTTTCTCTCTCTCTCACTGTCCCTCTTTCTTAAAAGAAATATATATATATACATATATATATATATTTCTACACACACATACATACACACACACACACTCACACACATTGGATTAGGGATATAGCTCAGTGGTATAACACATGCCTAGCATGCACAAAGCTCTGGGTTAGATCCCCAGCACTATATATCTATACACATACACTTCAATAAGATTTATTCTTTGCTATCTGTAGATAATGAATTTTTCATAAAGCTATTCTGAGGGTTAGAAAATCAGCAACTTCTCTGTTAGAGTACTGCCCATATTTATAATAACATTAATCTTTGTTTAGATGCTTTCATTTTAAGGTAGTAAGCATTTAGGAAAACATCATAGGAACACATATAATTATCATTTCTTTTTTTTTTTTTAAGAGGGACAGTGAGAGAGAGAGAGTGAATCTATTTTTATTTAGTTTTTCATGTGACCTCTGTTGCTCCAACAGTTCATTGTGTATGTGATGCTGGGGTTTGAACCTGTATACTCGTGCATGCCAGGCAAGCGCTGCAACTACCGATCCACTGCTCCAGCCATATAATTATCATTTCTGATAAAGTATAGCTAACCAAGGATGGACCAAATATCAAAGAATGGATTAGAAAACAGACTGAGAATTAAATTTCCTCACTCACTGGCCATACTCTCTGAATTCTACCATGAGTCCTTCAGAGGGTCCCATTGTGTAAGTTATTCTTCAAAGTATTTAATTCAGTTTTATAAGGCTTTCTATTTTCTAACATCTTTTCCTAATTCAGGTCTAAAAGTATTAATTCTTTTCAGTAATCATAATTCTCTTCTTACATAAATTCTTTTTCTTACATAAATTCTTCCCTTAAGTTCAACATTTTATTTAAAATAATAATATTCTATGAATAGCAATATAGAGAACTTTTTAAAGGTAAAATGTCATAAAAACAGAGACTCCAAGAAGTTTAAATATATTAGAAGTGAGGCTTTTCAAAGAGTATGAAGGTTCATTTTATTTCAATTATAAACAGGATTAGGAAGTAAAATAAGTTCCAAAATGGTAATTCAAAATAGTAGGATTTTTTTTTCAAAATCATTCAAAAACTGATATTTGCAGTAACCAGAATAATTTGCATATTTTTTCTTCATAACGGAACTTGTCTTATAAAGGGCAAGATAAAGAATTAAAGTAAAACCAATAAGGATGTTGGAAGTGTCTGGAATTAAACAGTCAGAATGAGAATTTGGGATTGAGTAGCAATGCCAATGTGGAGATCCCAAAGTTGAACAGGTGTCAATAAGAATGTCCTATGGTTTCCCTGAGTAGCACTAATTTAAGCAGAGGTATGCATTGCTAATACAACCTTGGAATTCATAATTTTTGTGATTTGGTTTGGCAATGAAAGGCAAAGGTTATTGAATAAGAGGATAAATGGGACAAATAGGACAAAAGCTTAGATGGTCAACAAGGTCTCAGATGCATGGGGAATGAAGACAGTCATGTAAAAGTTGGTGAAGAAGAGAGAGATCTGAGAGGGACCAAGTTATGGAAGTCTCTAACCTTTAGCAACAAAAATTGAAATAATAGATAGTAAATTTATTTATAAAGCAAGATAGCTCTCTAAAGTAAAATTTCCATGAATTTTAAATTCCAAGAAATGACAAGGTAAATCTATGACGGTGGGTAGCTGAACTGAAAGAAACGTAAAGATAAATTAATGCATTGAGTATTTATCTCTGCGTAACAATTCATAACAGTCTTAGTAGTTTTAGATAACATTTATTTTCTCACAGTTTCTGTGAGTCAGGAGTCCACATTTTGCTTGGCTGGGATCACTTCTTAGGGTCTTATAATGCTGGAATCAGGTGTTGGCTGGACTGATTCTCATGGGAGGTTTTACTGTTGAGAAATATGTTCAAGCTTCCATTATTGGAATAATTTCTTGCAGCTGTAGGATCAAAGGACCTGGATTTTTTTCTGGCTGTAAATTGGAGATTGCTCTCAGTTTCTGGCATCAGATTTCATCATGTAGACATTGCCCCCTCCACCATTCTTGGAGGCTGCAGGGAAGGTGATAACTGGTTAAAACTAAAGAGCAGAGAGATGATGTCATAAATAGACATCATTTTCATATGAAAATGCTGTTTATCATGGGATGAGCTGAAATAAACCAGTGGGAACATGAATTGAAGAATAGTAGGGAATTGATTCAATTTGTATTAATTTTACAATTCCATCCAGTTGATTAGCATTTACCTCTATACCTTTATTTTAACCTTCTTCTGTTAACTGCATCCCTTATGACTAGCACATACTTATGTTTTTGTTTACTCTTATGCTTAAATTTATTCCTGCTTTATTTAAAACTTCTTTTTTGTGATTCTTTTTATGTTTTTGTTTGTTTTTGGTATCATTGATTAGTAGTTTTTGCTCCATTTCTTTTCTCTATTTTCTACATCCTACCTTGTTTGTTTTTTAAGAGAGAGAGAAGGAGGGAGAGGGTGAGAATGAGAGAGAATCAACTTTTGCTTTTTCCATTGGGCCTTTTTTCTCTGACACTTAGCTGTGCATGTGGTGCTGGGGTTCAAACCTAGATCCTTGTGCATGCCAGTCAAGCGCTCCAACCACTGAGCCATAGCTCCCCTATCTTGTTTTTTATATTGCTATATTGTATTCCATTGTACAGATGTGCTATGGTTTGGTGTGTTCATTCACCAGTCAAAGAGTTTGAGAGCTGTTTCCAGTTTTTGCAACTTGTGAATAAAAATACAATACTTGCATAAAGGTTTCTGTGAACACATCTCTCTGGGATTTATATCTAAAAGTGAAATAAAAATTGCTTAAACGTTTTCTAGAGTGTTAATATCTATTTGCATTTCTTTCCATACTTTTTTTCTTTTTTCTTAATGTTTATTAAGGAATTGAATTATTGTCCAATCATAAATACATATAAAGTAACAATATGATATGCATATATTCTTTTTTTTTGAACAACCATACAAGTTTTTAACAAAATAATATCAAATGAGTATAGATTCTAGATATTACAATTACCCCCAGGAGTGCCCCCCCCAATTACCCACCCTTATCCCTCCCTTCCCCTTCCCCCATATCTCTAAAAAAAAGGATTATGTTGTATAGCATTATATCTTATCTGGATTTAACACATGATAAAAGACCAACTTTCTCACTGGCCAGGGTCTAGTCCCAACCTCCACAGATGAGTGGAGACAATCAACGATTAGTTCTCTGGGTTAAGCTGATTTTACTCAGCATGATTTCTTCCATAGCCATCCATTTACCTTCAAAGGCTGCAATATCATTGTTTCTAATTGCTGTGTAAAATTCCATGGTATAAATGTACCACAGTTTTTGGATCAGTTCATCCAGTGAGGGACATCTGGGTTGTTTCCATATCCTAGCAATAGTAAATTGTGCTCCTATGAACATAGATATTGCTGTGTCACTATAATGTGCTGATTCTAAGTCCCCTGGAAAGATACCTAGGAGTGGAATAGCAGGGTCATATGGTGGGCTCATCCCTAGTTTTTTGAGGGTTCTCCACACTGCTTTCCAGAGGGGCTGTACCAGTCTGCAACTCCACCAACAGTGTGTTTTGTTTTTGTGCCTATCTCTCCACAGCCCTTCCAGCATCTATTATTGTTTATTTTCTTCATCTTTGCCATTCTGACTGGCGTAAGGTGATATCTTAATGTGGTTTTCATTTGCATTTCTCTGATTATTAGAGATTTAGAGCACATTCTCATATATTCATTGGCTTGAACAATGTCCTGTGGTGCGAAGTTTCTATTTAGCTCTTTGGCCCATTTATTAATTGGGCTGTTATTGTTTTTGTAGTTAACATTTTTGAGGATTTTGTAGATTCTGGATATGAGACCTTTGTCAGAGGAATCATAGCCCATGATTCTCTCCATTTCCGTAGGAAACCTCTTGACTCTTTTATTGTTTCCTTGGCAGTACAAAAGCTTTTTAGCTTTATGGCATCCCATTCACTGATTTTTGACTTTACTTCCTTCACTTTTGGAGACCTGTTGAGAAAGTCTTTGCCTACTCCCAAATGTTGTTTTTAATATATCAGTTTTTATTTTTTGATGAAATTTTCAGTTTGCTTCCAAACCAGTGAGATTAACATAGATATAATTTCTCTTTAAAATAAGGTTATTGGCGAAATATAACTTGGTTATTCACTCAAAAAATAATGTTTATAGAACTTTATAAACATTATAATTTTTTATTATGAAAAAATTACTCATTCACAATTATATAATGATTAGAAGAAAAGAAGAGAAAAGTATCTGAAATGTCCTCAGTGATCTCTGGGTTATTTGTTGTAGTTAAGATGCTTTGTTGTAAATCATAAAAAAATTCAATTGAACATAGTGATTATATGGGCTCTTAATAGTTCAGATGAAATCCATGCATGAACTTAGATTCAAAACAATTACATTGAACACTTGCAAAGTGCTCCAGGTAGCAATTTCCCCCAACTTTCCATTTTGCTAAAAACACTTTAGCCTTCATTCTTTATTTTCATGTTGTGCTACAACAGTTGCAGAATTTCTACATTAGAATATAATAAGAATCTTTGTCTTGATAGTCCCAGCAAACATTCTAAAAGTCTCTTTGATTTAGTGCACGTTCTCATGTCTGATGGAATCCTTTTCTCCTGCGATTGTGTGCTATTATCGACTTATCCTTGAGTTCTTTTTCCCATTCATGGGCCTAGTGTTGATAGCTATGTGATTTGGATCTAATATCCCCAGAAGCTCATGCGTTGGTAACATGACCCCTAATAGAAAGGTTCGGGATGGAGTTTTTTGGCAGTGATGAGAGCTGTAACCTCATCAGTGGATTAATGTGTTTGATGGGTTAATGATTTGAATGAACTACTGGGTAGTAACTGTAGGCAGGTGGGGCATGCATGGCTAGAGAAAGTTGGTCACTGGGGGCATGCGTCTGTGGATTATACATTGTCCCTGGCTTCTTGCTGCCTCTGCTTCCTGGCAACCATGAGAACAGTTTTCCTCTACGGCAATGTTCTACTGCACCTTAGACTCAGAGCAATGGAAACAACTGACCGTGGATGGAATCTCTGAAACTATCAGCCCAAAATAAACTTTTCCTCCTCTAACTTGTTCTTGTCAGATATTTTGGTCACAGCAATGAAAAGCTGACCAACACAAGGCCTTACCACACAATTTGAATAGAAAGCTGAAGGGAGTAGGATGTATCCTGAAGGAAAACTTGGACTGTTAATACTATAGAGGGCAATCAATGTTCACACTGTTATGATTATAAGACATTTGTGTGTGTATGTATATATACATATGTGTATGTATACTATATATTAATACTATATAATTTATACACTGAATTCAACAATATACATGATTATAACATGTAAAATAACTGATTTCCAGTTATAATTATGAAACATTATATTTATATATAGATATTATATATTATGTATTATACGTACTTATAACCATTAATCTCTATACTATAAACAATTATACATACATATAGAGTATTTTCCCTATTTAATGTGTACCACTTTTTTTTTTTAAAGAGAGAGAGTGAGGGACAGTGAGGGAGAAAGAGAGAATCAATTTTATTTAGTTTTTCATCTGGTTTTCATTTTTCCGATACTTAGTTGTGTTTGTGGTGCTGGGATTTGAACCTGGGTCCTCACACATGCCAGGCAAGCACTGTAACCACTGAGCAATTGCTCCAGCCCATGTACCACTTTTAAAATAAGAAAAAGTAAACATTTATGGTATCTATCAGTACTTCATAATCTTGGATAAAAATTTATCAGTTTAAAAAGAGTAGGAGGAGACCAGTGTTCAAATAAAAAAAATTTATGTCTTCAGGCCCAGACAATTACCAAGAAGGCACGTTTTTCTAAAGTGGGTCAATTATACTTGACATACCTAAAAAATGATATATGACTCTAAACACTAAAAATTAATTGTGAATTAATATTGCTTCAGATAGACACACTGAACAGTTTGGAGCAATGTATTCACCAGAACTTTTTCTAGACATTTGAAAATGGAAAAATAAAACATTTGAAGTATCAATTTTATTTTGTAATATTAATTAGAGGGAAAGAGTTTTCATTCATCATTTTAAAATTGAGTAAACTGAAAAAGAATCAAATAGAAATTACATCCATGGTTTCAAATCATTGCATGAAAGGAGACGTATGAGGAGACACAGAATCAATGACTGAATTTTGAAGAATGATTGTCCTCAAAGGTGATGATATTCAGTGGACACAGCAGAAGAGCAGGATGAAATCTGGGATTCATGTACCATCCCTTACCTACAGAGCCTGTGAAGACTCTCTGGAGATTCTAGTCATTGCCTGTTCCAAACAGACTTCTGGTGTCTCCTTCCCTGCCCTCTTTCTCTTTCCCGAATTAGAATGTTGCTTTAGGTAGATTGAAGATGGAAAAGTTTGAGGCAAATGTGGTAAGGACGATTGTGGTGGGGAAAGCACAATATTTTAGTTATTACTTCCTTCATCTCAAACCTAAAACAAAAAAAAAAAAGCCAAGCAAATGAAACAGCATCAAAAAACAAAAAACATTCATTAAACAGGAGATTATGGAAAGACAGCTGTACTGAATGGCTAATGTGAACAAAGGCACTGACAGCCACTTCATTAGAACAAAGTAATCACTTCCAAGTCCTTTCCTCTCCTCACCAATTCCAGGTGTTCAGGAGATCTAAGTTAGCTTTGTGCCCTTTGTCAAACAGCAAAGAAATAGAATGCTTTGGTTAGCAACGCTTCAGAAAGGTTAAAACAGTATGCTTGGCTTCCTCATAAAGAGTTCATCTACTACACAACCCTTTTTAAATTTAGTCGAATTCAAGGAAACATTTTATATGAAGTCACTTGATTAAGTTATACAAATAACAAAAATTAGAGTAAAATCAACTTTGAGATTTTCTGCATTCTATTTGAATATTCAAAGTGGCTGCAGGAAAAAAAAAAGACAAAAGAGAAGAAATAAAGAAAAAAAAACACGAGAAAGTCTAAAAATGAGCTTTGGAGCAGAATGTAGGGGTGATGGTCAAGAACAGCCCATGTTGGATGACCCTAGTTGGTTATGTAACATTTGGCTTATCCAAACTTGGAATAGTCTGTGCTTAGACACCATGTGTTCAGTTATTCCTGCCAGGATGTCGATGGTGTAGTTGTCTTTTATTGACCCCTATGCTGGTGGCCTCCAGGTGGTTGATGCTTCTATCCACTTTAATAGTTTTGTTTGATTTTTACAATGTGTGAGACATTTAATAAAGGATTATGAAATACAACAAAATGACAAATTGAGGACAACCCAAATACCATTTTAATATACTTGCAGAGTTTACTTTCACATGTAATTTATGTAGCAAATACAATTTAACATCTACTACACAGCAGACATTGTTCAAGTGCCTGAATACAATAAATGCATCCAGAATTATATATAGTCTGAGATGGAGAGAGGTATACACTAATCAAGTAATTATAAACAAATGTAAAAATCACAATACTTCAAATACTACACGGGGAAGGTACCTTAGTGGATATGTTGGATTTTGATGGCTGCTGATGATTGTGGGTTCTCTATGACCCTATTGTTAGGCAGTATGTTTGCATCTTCTGGATGGGAGAGTGTCTCATATCCATTCCTGACCCATTCTATCCCCCATTGTTTTTCACAGACCCCATTCACCTTTGAATGCTCATATTTCTTCACCTCCTCCTGTTCTTCCAGTTTCTCCTGGGTTCCTGAACCATCCTGTTTGAAGGAGCAGAAAAGTACAGCTTCAAACCTGTTTCTAAATCTTTCTGTCTCAAATAGTTGCTGATGACCTCATTCTTTGAGTCTTGATTGATGGGTTTATTTAGAGGTTAGACAAAGTGCCCTCAAAGAACTGAGGAAGCAGGAGCAAAAATATTCAGAAAATATACAAACTAATACTGGGAGGCATACTCTTGCTGTATTATTAAAGTAGATATGTAACTGTTTGGGCCATAAGGAGGAATAGTGGGGTGTGGTCAGGTACAAGAACAAGATGGAGTGCACAGCAGCTATCAGATATAAGCCAGTATATAGGCACGAACAGTCAGGATAACAGCAAGATGGAATCCACAACTGCTTAGTGGGACTTCATGAATGCCTGGAGTCCTATGTTGAGAATTCTGGTGGTTTCCTGTGTCAGGAATAAATCATGGCACCACAGTCACTCTTATAATTGGTTTTGCTTGTTTCAGTTGCCTACCATCAACCTCAGCATTGTGTCATTTCATGTCATCACAAGAGGTAGGGTGAGTATAGATCCCATGTTCACATTATTAGCTGTCTTCAAATCACTAAACAGCTGGAAAATTAAGAAACATTAGGTTAATTGTTTAGAACTCCAGGTAGAATTTGGTCAAATGAAATTTCTGACAGTGGCCACAGTTTGGAAATAGACTCAATTACTTTGTAAGGCATTTTGTATAGAAATGTTGAGGGACTGCATGGCATTCCATCAGGGATGAATAGAAGTTCCTGCATCAGTCACAGGCTTGAAATGAACTCTCAGCTTCCCTCCTGCCCCAGCCCTTACAGGGTGAACATTCCCAACGGTTTCCTCAAGAGGACAGTGGCTTCAGAACTATTTTTATGTGCACAGTCATAAAACATTTGAGAAATATTATACAACAGAAAATGACATATGATACTTTCACTTTGATTTTGAAGTTGTTACCAAGGATGTTTCTGACTTTACGTTGAGTGTGCTGGTATGTCTTAAGGATGGAGTTGGAGAGCTGAATAAAAATGTACAGAACAAGTTATTTTCAACATTGGATGCTCCAAATACTGTTTTGTTGTGTTGAAATTTGAAGAAGTTTAGTTCTCAACTCCTTTATAAGCCAAATAATTCAATTTACGATTTTACACAAAACCAGCATCATGTTTTTCTTTCTTATTTTGGCATGAAGTACATAGTTATATTAGGTAATATAGAAAGATTTGGAATTGATTGCTTCTCTTTCTTTCCAATGTTGACTGTTTTAGAGCCAGCAAATATTCTTTAATTAAGACAGGCTCTCCAAAACAAAATCCCTTTCTGCCTGAGTTACAGTTTTTCATGTGACTTCCATTTCTCAGACACTTCTTGTGTACGTGGTGCTGGGGTTTGAACTCATGTACTTGCGCATGCCAGTCAAGCGCCATAACTGCCAAGCCACGGCTCCAGCCCATGATAGGCTCTTTATGTAAGCATGATATGGATTCTGAGAAAGAAAAGACACAAAAGGAAGAGAGAGAGAGAGAGAGAGAGGAAACCCTGTGATTACCTTTCCTTGTCATCTGGGCCTGGAGCAATGGAGTTGGCTGTCTTTTGAGTGAGACCTCTAATACCCTCATAAACTTTTGGGGATCACTCTGCTCCTTGGCAGAATTATGGCCTGTGAGGGAAGTCACTTTTGGCATTCTGATAAAGACTTAGGTGAGGAGAACACCAAGATCTTGATAAAACTCATTGTTTTAAGGAAACCCAGTTTTACAGTTTGGGCATCCTAACACCAATGTCTCAACTCTTCTTAGATTTCGGGCAGTCACAGACACGACTACACTGCAGAAGAAAGCATCAGTACACTTGGAAGAAGGGAAGAGTGACATGGGATTGAAGCCAGGCTCTGCTCTTGCATAACTTGAGGTAGACAAGCTATTTGTACTCTATGAACCTCCAGTCGTCATTTATACATAGGTAGGGGTAATGAGACCAAATCAGCAGCGTTATTTAAGAATCACTAACTGTACTGCAGCCATCCCTCCACATTCATAAGCTTGGAAGCCTCAGGTTCATCTGACTACAGATGGAAAATGTTTAAAAAATTATATCTGCACTGAACATGTACAGACATTTTCTTGTCATTATTCCCTAAACAATATAGTAGAACAACTCTTTGCATAGCATACCCATTGTATTAGGTATTATAATTAATCTAGAGATGATTTAAAGTATATGAGCATATATGTATGAGTTATATGCAAATATTTTCTATAGAGAACTTGAACATTCATGGGTTTTAGAAACTGCCTGGAATGTTAATACCAATCCCACATGGATGCCAAGGGATGACTGTACATATTTTCTTAGCCAATATTGGCTTAAGACAATCATGTGTTTATATATTTTATGTCTGTTACAGATATTTGCAATAATTTTATTTCCTTTTTAAAATATTTTATGGACATGATAACAATGCTTAAAGAATACATGGTTGAAATAGCACTGTCATTTTAAATCATACATTAGATCCTCTCAACACATTGTTGGGCAGCTAGGATAATAAATATCCCTTAACCAAAGAGGACAATCTTGTTAATGAACAAGAAACATGATCATGTTCAATTTAAGTCGTGGCAGTATAGATTTTAATTAACTTTGCCTTCTAAGAGAACAAAATAACTAGTGAGAATTTATTTTTCCTGAGGATTTGGTTTAAAACAATATCACTATATTTTCATGCCACAGAGGTACCATGATATTTGCTTTTAGGGTTTCTGTTCACTGATTCAGTCACTCAGAGGTCACAGGAGTATTGACTGGTCCTAAAGCATAAACCCATACATTTTGAACATCATCAACATCTTCACTGTTGTTTAAGAAAAATACGTTTTTTTAAAAAAAATAATAAATGCATTTAAACGCAAAAAATTTCTATGATTACAGGTTTAGCAAAAGCACTAGCTAGTCTTGGTTGCCATGGAAACCTCTACAGCCACTGCTTTATATGCAGATAATGTGCAGGACGGGTAGGTAGGAAGATTAGATATAGATATAGTTCACAAACGTGAAATTATAGCAATAAAAAAGCCACTGGCCTTGGAAGGGAGGGGCAGCTAACACAGATAATGCAGGAAGAAATCTGGAGTCTGAGGTTGGGTTGGGGGTCTTGGCTGGGAAATCCAGACAAGGTTTTTGACAGAGCTTGTACTGTACTCCTTAGTACTATGTACCAAATATTTCTGGCCTTCTTTGTCCTGCCTACATGTTAGGACTATTACTTCTAGGACCTTTTTGGGTGGGAGAAGTCACGTGCCTGAAACTGGCCAATGACCTGTGAGCAGAGGTGATGTGGCCTCCCATTTAATAACTGTTGGCACAAAACCCACTCGATCTCCATTTGTCTTCTATCTCAGTGATTGGCAGTGCCTATTATTTGCTTGAGTCCCTCAGCAGCTGTGATGAGGTGAGCTTTCTTGTAGATCCACATGGACAGACAGTGTAAGCAATGAATCTTTGTCATTTAAAACCATTGAGGGGTTGCAGCAGTGGCTCAGCGGTTTCTGCGCTTGCCTTCCACGTGCAGGGATGCAGGTTCCTAACCCAGCACCACGTACATAATGACTTGTCTGAACAAGGAAGGCCAAATGGAAAACTAAATAAAAAAATTGATTCTCTCTTTCTCTATCTCTCCCCCTCACCTTACTGTCCCTCTCTTAAAAAAAAAAAAAAAACAACAACAAAAAAACCCAATCAAACAAACAACAACAAAAAACCACTGACATTTTTAAACCTCCGTGTTACCTATCCTGTCCTGAGTAATACATCTGATAAATGCTAAGGGTAAAATTGACAAACTACATGTGAGAAGTGTTTCCAGTCACTTGGAGTATATAATAAACTGCCCCAAGATTTGGGGACTTAACATAAGAAAAATTCTGTATGCTTATGCATTTGTGGGCTGGGAATTCAGGCAGACCAAGAGGGTCTAGCTCTTCTCTGTTTCACCATGCCTGGAGGATTGATTAGGACAAGGAAAATGGCTGGGTTGGAATCATTTGGTGGTTTCTTCATTTACAAGCCTCTCTCTTAGGAAGGACAGGCTCAGGTGCCCCCCTCCACCTGAGGATCTTTAGGTGAACTCCCCATGCCACTTGGGATTTCAAAGCATGGTGGGCGGAATTTGAAAGGAAATATGGAGAGCAACCATTCTAGAAAGCCCAGTGGAAGCTTTGTAGCCTTATACATGTAGTGTTAGGTAAGTTAATTCAGAAGGCCATGAAGACTCTGGTGAGGGGCAGAGGTGGGAGGATAGATGGGGACAAAATTAGGCTTCACTTTTCCATGGGAGATGTGTTAAAAACTTATAGTCATTTTAAAAAACATATCATGGAAGTAAAGAAAAGCTTACATAGTCATGGAAGGAAACTTGCGTGATATGGTCAAGTTATAGTTCATTTCATAAAAACAAGATTTGATCGCCGTAGCATGTTCTGCAGCTTCAAACATACTTGGAACATATGAAGACATTCATATGAAGAAAATTAAATATTTTTTCATGTGCAAACAATTTTCCATCTGGGAGCCTGCCTGCTTATTGTCATAAAAGAGGAAGGGAAATTCTAGGAGGAGCTTGAACTAAATAAATATTATTCCACTTAATGGATATGCAGAACTTTCATTTATCCTTTAATATCTGAAACTGTACCCTACACTTTTGTCTGCATTGAACAAATAGTCTTGAATGCTGACTGGTTGTGAAATGTTCTCTCAGGTGTCCTTATTATACAGAGGCAAGTTAAATATCTTCTTAAGGTACCAGAGAAGGTAAACTCACAAGCAGAAAGCAAACAAAAGGCAGAGAAACTCAAGAGCCCAGTGACGGAGATGTGTGGAGAAAAAGGCACTTAGCTGAGATGCTGAGGAAGTAGTATTTAAGCTGAAACTTAAAGAATGAGAAATATTTAGATTGGTGGAAAAGGGTGTCCAAATCTCTGCAGCATGAGCAAAGGGTCAAAATGGGAACATATGTTCAGAGATTATTCCAGAAGAAGAAAGTGTGGCTGGGAGTACAAGACTCAAAAAACAACAAAACAAAACAAAAAGAGAAAGAGGGAAGAGGAAAGAGCGAAAGCCGTACTTTAGTCAGTTCACCTCACGTTATCGCAAGCCCACTATTCTGAGAGCTAGGCAACAGAATATATGAAATATTTTTCATGTACAAATAATTTCCCATCTTTGGAGCCTACTCATTGTCACTAATCTCTCCATGATCTCATAAATTCCTCCAAAATCATCTCTCAGTTAAAGGCTTTACTCTTTATTGAATGCTATTCTCTTTGGTCACAAACAGTTTGCCTTTCTGGCAGAGTCTTTATTAGTTATGTACTTCCACAAACAGACTGCATGGGACATTAATAATAAGGTAGGTGGTCTTTACATTGCCACAAAAAGCTTCTTAAAGAAAGAAACATATTAAAGAAACAAGCAGAGAATTGTTAGCTAATTTTATAGGATAATTCTTATCATGATCAAACTAAAAAAAAATCAGTGACATTTCCTTTGGGGCTATTTTGGGGGTAGTATTCAAAAAGATACTTTTAAATTAAATTTTTAACATTCTTTTCCAGAATAATTTCTCTTGCCTCACCCCTGCTTCTGCTCTTCTTTCCTCCTTCAGGTTACCCAAAATCTGTTACCTGTTGCTTCTGTTACTCACCTTAAATGTTCTCTGGTTACAACAATAAGGATTAAAAGCTTTGCACTTACAGTTAAATATTCTCTCATTGGATTATGAATGTATCTTCTCCTGACCAGTAGGAGAGAATGAGCTAGAAATGGTTAAATAGAAATGATTTTGAACTACTGTTGGTAGGAGTATTACATTGAAGGTAAAATGGTGCTGAGCAAATGGAGCTAATATTGTTTTATGAACAGGAAGGTACTTTCTTGCCTAAAGGTGTTTAAAACCATGTGAAGTTCCCACGGCATGGTGAAGAACATCAGCCTTGCAGAGAGAATGTAATGATTAAAGCAGAAAGCACTGATTCTAGTCCCAGCAGATTGGAGCTTATCAGGTAAGCCTGAAAAGTTCTGTAGAAATCAACCAAGTCACAGGAAATCAACAAATAGGATAACTGACATAATAGGAGTTAAATAAATATTTGTAGATTAAAGAAAGACCAATACTTGAATCCTGTATTTTGGCTTAGGATAAAAGCATAACTAAAACCCACTGAGAAGCACCCTGGGAGAAAGAAACACTTGTACGCTGTTGGTGGGACTGCAGACTAGTACAACCACTCTGGAAAGCAGTCTGGAGACTCTTCAATAAAATTAGAGATGGAACCACTGTATGGCATAGCTAGCCCTCTCCTGGGTATGTTCCCAGAAGAATTAAAATCAGCATTTTATAGTGACACAATGTTTCATCAATGTCTATAGCTGTACAATTTATAATAGCTAAATTATGGAATCAACCCAAATGTCCATCACTGGATGAATTGGATGTAAAAACTGTGGCATATATATATACAATGGAGTTATACTCAGCTATCAAAAATAATGAAATCATGGCCTTTGGAGGTAAATGAATGGAAATGGAAAAAATTATGCTAAGTGAAATTAGCCAAACTGAGAAAGTCAAAGGTCAAATGTTTTCTTTCATATGTGGAAGCTAGAGTAAAACAAAAGATAGGGTGAAAGACAGTCAAGTTTATGTATTAGACCCATCAAACTCAGGGTAATGCACACTCTAGGCCAAGTCTAATTACGTAGGGTCAAGGAGGGCAGCAGGAAGATGAGAGAGGTGGGGCAAATGGAGAGGGATAAAGGTGGTTATAAATGCTGAATGGTATACTTTACACCTCTGAGGTGCTGAATAATACTCATGCAGGTATTTAAAACTAGAAAAAAATTTAAAAATTATACATTTATATAAAAGAGGGGGTTAGGAAATGCTGAATAATGAATGGGTCCAAATTGCACTGTCATAATGTGTGCATGCATGGATGCGTAACAACAAATTTCTTCATTATGTAAGACTATACTGTGCCAATAAACTAATAAAATAAATAAGAGCCCTGGAAGAAGAAAGCAGATGCATCAGAGCCAATTTAGTTCGACAGTGAACCACAGGAACGTGTAAAATTAGAAGCATCCTAGCGATACAGTTAGAAAATATCAAATCCTCTAGAAAATGTACTAACACATCCCATGTGTATAGTAGATATAATGATGCCCAGTGAACTTGGAGTATTTTCCACTACACATATGGGTTCACTTAATTTACATAAACATTTTTGTCATTTCCATGATATTCACAATGATATAAGTCTTACAGTGAATTAAGTCAAACTCTGAAGGTGAAGGATTATGTTTTCTTTCATATGCAGAAGCTAGAGAGAAAAAATGAAAACAGAGGTGGGGGATCTCCTAACAATCAAAGGGAGATCAGTAGAGGAAAGGGACCAGGGGATGAGAGGCCAGGAGGGAGGGGGGAAGTGCTGGGGAGTGATATTTTCCAAATTGTGCATGGACAAATATGTAACAACAAATTCCATCATTATGTACAACTATAATGCACCAATAAAATATGAAGAAAAAAGAATGTCTTACAGATAATGTCAAAGACAGATTGACAAAATGATCCACATCTGATGATGAAAATTCTGGTAGTTTGATAGGAAAAAAAAAAAAACAGGGAGCAAGGTAAGAAACCAAATTAGGCCTGTATGAAGTATGTTGCATGTTTTAGATTGGAGATTAACCTGAGACTCAGAGAACACAAGTCATTTGGCCAATGATAGGAAGAAGAACCAGTATGCGAGGATGAGATTGTCTGACTCTCAAGCTCAGGCTGTTACCATTTTACTCTGTTGCCCAAGCTTAGGAAATACCTCCTGCCTTACCCTGAGCCTCTTCAAGGTGTAAGGCATTACTCATGATAATTATCCTGGTGGGTAGAAGCAGAATTCTTGTATTTACTCAATGATTATTTTTGCACTGGACATTGAAACTTTCTGATACTTAGTTGCAATGTAAATTCCACACTATTGTTCTTTATTTATACACTTAATGGAAAGAGCCACAGGAGCTTTAAAATTATGTGGCTGAAAATAACAATTCCTCACTTTAATATCTAACTTAAATGTGTACTTGGTCTCTGTCAGCATTCTTAGAACTTTCCTGTTTAGCTAAATTAAAAGTATTTTGCTGAATGTGTGACTGAAAATGGTATTCAATAAGAGTATTATAGAAGTGATAAATGTTATACAGTACGATCTATCCATGAAAGGTCATTTTGTTTCAGAGGAGAGAATCTTGGCTTATGATTATATAATTATGCCTAAGTGTATCTACAAGAATGAATACACAACTTCTGCTCCATCTGAACAACTATGACTTTGGCAAAATGCATAACTTTCAGAGACTGTCAGGATATAAGAGAAAAAGATTCTTTAGAGCTGCAGACATTAATGAAGTTTACTTGGAAAGATACTATCAACAGTTGGCACTTTTAGAATTGGCATTAGCTTAAATGCTTTTAATCTGTTCACATGAAATAAAATTTTATATCAAAATGCTCAAAGTGATTTTTTTTTCTTTAATGAAGTTTTGCATCAGGGATTTGATATAATCTAAACTGAAGTGCACACGAGTGTGCCTGCGTGCGCGCACACACACACACACAGAGCAATCTCTTTATGGTTTTTATTCTTTCTCTTTCACTCTTGGCCAAATCTTTTCCAGATATCTTTAATGTTATGTTAACTTCTCACTCTTTTTTTCCCCAAATATTAATGAAAATAATATGTTACCTAGTTTTAAAGTAATTTCCCACCTCTTAGCCAAATTCTTCTTAGGTTTCTGTTACTTACAATATTCCCAGAACAGCAAATAGGTACGGCCTATTCTCAAGGGCAGTTGGTGCGTTAGCAGTGGAGCTGACATGGCTAATTCAAAGCATTAATAAGTTAGTCTTGAGTAAAATGGACATAATTGGATTACCTTGATGAGTTTCACATGGCTAATTCCAAATAAATTTTAATGAATTAAAGGTAAAACTTTTCACCATGGTAACAATGCAGTTGAGTTTAGGAATAATCATCACCACAGACAAGTGTGTGTGTTTGTGTGTATGTAAGAAAAGCATCAATATATTCTAATGAAGGTTAGCAAATAGTTTTTATGACTAAATATGCTGTGGAAATGTATTTATATCACATTAGAATTCTTCATTAAAATGCATATAATAAAAAATATAATCCATATACATAAATGTATATACATACGTATATAACTGCAGACAAAAGTACATTACATGGAACTATTTTTAAATAGGAATATATTCTAGTTGGAAAGACTTGGATAATTTGGACCAGAAGGGATACTGGTCTTTAGTTCTATAGAACAATGGGAAGGAGAAAGGAAGCTGGGCCAGAGATGAGGAAATTAACCTGGTCCTTTTTTTCCTCCCCCTCCGGTTTCTTAGCAGAAGGGATGGCCAGAAGCCAACACATGGTGTCCAAAGGGTGATGAACTCGGCTTGAGAGGATCAGGCAGGATGCGTTTGCAAGAATCAGTCACAGGCAGTGTGGGGTGGATGGACACATCGTTGTTCCAGATGGTCTCTCCCTAAGCCAGGATTACAGAGAGCAGGATGTAGCCCCCCAGAGCTGAGCCAGGGCCCCAGGTTCTGTGCCCGGCAGGGCATAGTGCTGCTGAAGGCTGGATGCACAGTTGTGAAAATGGTGTGCAGACTTTGAAATCAATCAGACCTGGATTATAGTCCTGGCTCTGCAGCACCTTTGTCAAGTTTTGTGACTGTTTTATCTTTAACATTGCTAAACCTGAGTTTTATCTATGGTAGACTAGTGGAGCTAAAAATACTCATGCCACAAGATTTTTTTTTTTTTTTGAGGATTAGATGAAGTATTGCAGAATCTGATGGTTACAGATGCAGCAATTGAGAATGTCCTGATTAAAGTATGGATCCTGGAACTAGGCTTCTTGAGTCTGGGTGCTAGTTTCAGACTGGGGGCATTTTACTTAACTCCTTTGCCTCCAGGTGCTAAGTGTAGCTATGTTTTAGAATTCTTCTGCTAAAACAGTGCCTACTTTGTAACAGTAATGGATAAAGTTACTTATCATTATCTATAACATTATATAAACATACAAAAAATTTTATTTTGCTATTATTCTTGTTAAGGCCAGGCATACATAGGCTGAACATGGTGGCAGCTGGGAGAAGGGCATGAGAACCTGTAAGATGGGGGATCACACAAACTTCTTTTCAGACATTGTAGTAGCAATGTTTGTATGTGATTTGCCATTGCCCCGACAAGACTCAACCCCCAATTAAGGGCCCCTGCTCAGTTGGAGGTCCTAAGGTAAGGCTGAGCAACAGGAAAGGAAGAAACAAGACATGGCCAGCACTCTTTTAAGGAGAAAACCAGACGTATGTCTGCTAGGAGTTTCATTATGTCTTTCTCAGAACTGTGGCTGACTCTGCTCTGCTCACTGGCTGCTGAAGATGTATCAGAATAAATAATTCATTCTTCACTGGGACCATCCCATTAATTGCATTTTTTTGTATTTATATTAAAGAACTTTATTAGACACTTAACTTCTAAATGTCTTTGTTTCCTTAGCTATAAAATGGAGGGATTAGATGACAAATTCTATAATAATACTTCAATACATACATTATACAAGTCTGTGATCATATACTGTATTTGGCTTTCCCAAGAATGCCACCTTCAGAGACCATATGATCCTTGTAACCACATTTTAATAAAGTCATTGTGGAACTGCATGTAACTAGAAACCTTTGGATTAGGTCCAATTTTGCTAAACTAAATTCTGGGCTATAGTTAATAATATCTTTATTCAGTAGAGATTTTTGCTTATAATATATGTGTATTAATAAAGTAGTTTATAATGAACTAAGGCCTGAGGGAGACCTGACTATATTTCAATATGTTCTGTCTTACCAATTTCTAGTAAAGGATAGAATTGCCTATGGAGAAATTTGCCTAGAAATTTATATCATGATTCATACTGGAAGCTTCTCACTTCACTTTGTTTAAATTAAGCCTTGTAGTTGCTCTGAGTTCTGTGTCAGGTGAATTCTGGAGTATTCTTAGCTTTGCAGATATTATATGCTTCCATAACCATTATTACTTCTTTGAAAGCATTTTTCTTCTTTCTCCTAAGATGAATTATGTCACTAAGAGATGGTATGTGGCAAGTTCTGTGCCCAATATACATTTATTTTTTAATGTTTTTTTATTCATTCAACATAGTCTTACACATTGGAGAGAACTGTTATTATGTATTCATGCACAGATGGATATTGACAAAGTAAGTTAAGGCTGATCCTAGTCCAAGGTCTCCCAGCTTTTACCACTCCCTGCTCCCATGTCTCCCCTGCTTTACCCTTATGTTATAGATAGAAATAAGCATATACATATGTATTAATTTTTTAATTTTCTGGTCCTCTCTGCCTGCCTGTGTATAGTTGGGCTTCTCATGGGAGTTGAGGGTTCCCAGCAGCATTAACAACCCCCCAATCCCTCCCTCCAATCTAAATTTAATCTTTGAGGAAGCTTGCAGGGCACTTCTATCATTGCTTTACAAGTGGTAAAGTTAGGGCCTGGACTACCAATTCACACTTTTAATTGCTCACTTTTCTAAATGAGTATGAGGGAAGAGGTGACAATGTGGATGGAAGAGGCCCTGAATTTAGATGTGTCACCTTTACTCATGGAAAAACCTCCTGATTTTCAAGTATACTTTATCTGAGCCTTGTAGCTACTTTGGAGAACTTGGAAATTCTTTCTTATGGCACATATTTTAATTTCTAAAAGTCTTTCTGCTGTGTTGTTTCTCAGAGGGAGAAATTTATTAACATCATTTTTTTAAAAATCAAAACTAACAATTCTGTTTATACTTTTTTTAAGAGAGAGGGACAGAGAGACGAGAGAGAGAGAGAGAGAGAGAGAGAATCAATTTTATTTAGTTTTTCATGTGTCTTTCGTTGCTAGGACACTTTGTTGTGTACATGGTGCTGGGGTTTGCATCTGCGTACATGCTAGGCAAGCGCTGTAACCACTCCAGCCTATGAATAAATTATTTTACTTGAAATAATAATACTGTATTTTGATGATTATGGAAATCATCCAGGAGAGATTAAAGTTGTTTTAGAATGATCCAGCATTGGAGCAGAGAGGATTGTCAGATGAAATTAATACTGGACGGAGTTTTCTGTATTAACGCTTGAAGAAAGCAAATTATCTGATTTTCTTCTACTCTGTGTATTAGTGAAAGAGAAACGTTGAATTTTTGTGCTCCTCTCCATCCAGCTATTCCCATTTACTTTCCAGAGTCCTCAAATGCCTTTCCCTGCACTCTGTCCAAATGTTCTTGTTGCATTTGTTGGGAAAGCCATGCTTCTTCTATCATGCATGGATGCATTTTATATTTTTGTCTGGCTTTTATCTAAATCAGCAGATATTAATTTGAAACTCGATTCTGTTAGTCAGTCTACCCTACATGACTCTGTAGAGGATTTAGTCAGTATGTCTGGTTTCTAAATAAGGACCATTGTGAAGATGATGGGTTAATGTATTGGGCTAGGTTCATATTTCTGGGGAAAATTTTTCAGCCCCTGCTTTTCATACTTTTGAAAAATGAATTGTTTTGAGTTTCTTCTGTCTTTAAGAGGTATTGCTACTCACTGAATCCTTAGCATCACAAACAGGCTTTTCTTGATACGGTCCACTAAAATATTCATAGCTAAGAATTTAAGATGTATTCCCTGTTAAGTGTAATCAAGCTATTAGTGCATGTATATCTTTTACATCCTTTTTTAAAAAGTAATTTTCCAAAGTGTAAAATATATTAGGCCTTGAAAGTGGAGTGCATACTTGTGCTTTGGTATAGAGTCATAGACAAAAAGAAGGCACATGATAGAAGCCTTTTGACTTCCTAATATGCCCTGTCACCTAATTTAACCAATAATCGAGGCATAGTACAAGACATTAATTTTGGTACTGTGACAGAAATTTCTTTATAGAAAGATACAACATCTACTGAGGTCCTGTAATGAAGCTTTCAACCTTATAGTTCTCAAATAAACATCATATCCAGTATCCCATCATAAAGGGGACTTTCCACATAAGCTTTCCAGCAAGGGTTGGGCTTTCCTTTTTATCCTCTTATGTGAAAGGAGTTCTGCCAGACCACAGCCTCTTTATTCTGGGAGTGGCATCCACCTACCGCCCTTCACTGCAGAGAGGTGCTTAAAGGGATGCAAGGAAACAGAATTGAAAAGTTAAAGAAATAAAAGAAGGTTAATTTAATAATGTTAAGACATTTTCTTTTTACAGTCCAAGAATATTTTTGGAATCTAATCTTTCAGTATTTATTAAAAAATTCTAACTGCCTTCTTAGACTTATGGGTGCCCCTGATCATGTGAAAACCAAAGACAGTAATAATTACTGTGCTATGGGCAAAGTTAATCAGTTAATACATGAAGAGTGCTCTCAACTAGCAATTACACTTTGGGGACTATATCATGTTGACATAAAATACTAGTAAGTAAAAGTATTTATATTTAAGAATGTTCCATGTAACATTGTAGGGGAAAAAACCTGAAAAGAATAGAAATAACTATTCAACTGTGTATAGTTAAACAAATATGGTACATACACACTATGGGACATTATGCAGTTGTTTTAGATATCTTTTGGGCATCTGGCATCCTTTCAGTCCACATTGCACTCCAGCTGTTGGTGTAGCAAACAGCTGCTTACAGGCGTAATTGATGGCACTTTGCTCCTGTTCCATTCCATGTTTCTTCCTTTGTGTCCAGAATCACTCAGTTAACAGTTGGAGCATTTGTAGGTAGGAACTCAACTTTCTCAATACACATGCAACATGAAATGCAAAGGACATGGGGTATACCCTGATTACTATGATGGGGAGCCAGTATATAAGAGTTTTCTCTTCTCTCTTTTATGGAATACAGCCTCTGCTGCTCACAAAACCCTAACTTCACACTGTTCTGGCCAAATTGATAATCCTCTACTGGTTGACTTCCCTGCCTCCCTTGCTTCACTCTTGCCAGTCTTTTACTTCTGTTCCTTAAGCTAACTTTTCAGAATAAAATGCCTATGGGCAATTTCTTGTGTTAGGGTTTTTTTTTTTTTGATGAACCAGGATAAAACAGTTTAAAAAAAATATATGTGTTTAAGTGTTGACCTTCAGGGCTGTCCATAGTGGATTATTAAATGAGGGAAACAAGTTGCAAGTTCTATGCTATGTCATTTATAAACTCAAGCAACTAAAAGGTGTGTTTGTGTGTGTGTTTCTTTAAACTTGGAGAAAGATGAAAAGATGCTCATCAAGTTGTTGGCATTGGTTTCCTTAGGGAGAGAGAGCGGATTGTGAGCTTTTCCTTAATTTTTTTTCATTGTATCCTTAGCTGCAGAAAACTCATTAACGTCAAAGTTTAAAATACTTTGAAAAATATTTATTTTCTTTGAAAAAAAATGATCTTTAAAATTAACAAGTCAACATCCCAGCAAAAAGAACTTCAGAACAGGTTATAAAAAA